>PVKS010025410.1:0-29903 GCA_004027875.1 Aplodontia rufa
GCCTGCATGGCCTGTGGGTAGGCGTGGGCTGGGCTAGTGGACCAGAGCCCTGCAGCTGCCACGAGCCTCAGGCCGCTGGTGCCAGGAACGGGCAGGAAGTGGTTTGTGGGGAGCGGCAGGGAGGCTGGGCTGTGCGATGTGGCTCTGCCTGAGGTTTCTGCTTTGGAAGCCTGACTCATGTGGACAAAGAGCAGGCTTGCCCGCTTCCCCAGGGGGCAGTTAGAGCAATTGCAGGCCTGGGGATGTGCTCCGAGGAGGAGCTGAGTCTCAGGAACCCAAGGCTGCCCCAAGAGTCAGTGGTTTTCCCAGCACCTGGGGAGGAGGAGGAGGGCCTGTGGGAGGACACATCCACGCAGGCCCCCTGGTCGGAGCAGCAAGGAGGAAGCTGCTGGCCACCTTCGAGGCCATGGGAGGGCTCCCATGCTTGGGTCTAACTTGTTGCATGAACTTGGACAAGGCAGTTTCCTTTTCCAAGCCTCATCTTTCTTCTTTGTCTCTAAGAATTAGATCCACTCCCCACCCCCACCTCATCAAAGGAACATAGGACACGATGGAGCAGAATAGCAGGGTGTCCCTGCCTACACGTAACAGGGAGGGGCATCTTCCACGTGGGCACCGGGGTGTCGCCTCCCCTTACCCTAGAGGCAAGGCTCACCATTGTCACCTCCTTCCCATGCCACCTCCTTATCCGTGACAGTCACCCCAAATGGAAAAGAACTTTCTTTCCCTGGCTGTCAGGAAACGAGAACCTCTGAATGATGCAAGATGGACATTCTGCTGTCTTCCGAGGTGCCTCTTACCTATCCACCACCCCCTCTCCCTGCTCTGTGCCCCTCTGCTTCCTGAAAGGTCCCAAGAGGACCTGACAGAGCCAGCATTGGAGCTGTGAAGAGTTCTGGGGAGCTTCTTCAGGGAGGAGTGGGTGGAGAGTGCCCAGTTGTGAGACCCCACAGCTGCTTCTCTGAGCCATGGGCTTCTGTGTGTCTGAACAGTTGTGTGAAGCATTTGTTTCCAGAAAACAAGTTTCAGCGTCCAACTCTGTCTACTCAATGTGGAAACTAAAGCCCAGCGAGGGAAATGACTTGCCCAAGGCCCCACAGTTGCTGAAGGAAGAGCTGGGACTTGAACTCAGGGGCCCTCAGTTCTGCTCTGCAGCTCCCAGAGCTCAGCTCCGGCTGACAGCAGGGCTTGGACCCTGCTTCCTTTGAGTGAGGATGGAAGTGCCTATTCTTTTGGACTTCCAAGCAAATCCTTGACTTCTTGCAGCAGGGCGTGGCTACTGAAGTTGGGCAAAGCCCAGCTTGCATTTTCCTCTTGGGGACAGTGAAAGCACGCTGGCGGGGAACAGCAGATCTGGAGGATGAGTTAACACCAGCAAAACGCCTAGCAACCGTGTTTGCATACAGTAGGTGCTCAGAACTGCCAAGTGAGGCAGGAACAGCTGTGTCCACGTGGAGTCACCTTCTCATTATCTGACTCATGGAGAGGCATCCAAGACGAAAGGGTAGGTTTGGGGACAGGAAGAAAGGCCAGAATGTCCTATTGGTGACTGAAATCAGGTGACCATTCTCTCCTGCCCTCTACACCTCTTACCACCTGGGATTGAAAATTGTGGGCCATTGGTTTTGGGGTGCAAAGATCGCTGGCTCCAGGCCAGAGTTCCCTGGTCCTGTCCTAACATGCCACTAGCTCTTTCCTCAGCCTCAGTTTCTACCTCTGTGACAGGGAAGTTCCACTGAACGGTGATTCTTAAGCCTGACTGTCCAGAGAATGACCGGGGCAGCTTTTCATCAATTTCAAGGTCCAGCCTTCACCTCAGGTAGATGGACACTCTGTGGGTGATGTCTGAACATTTGCATTTTTAATTGTGATGTCAGAGAACCGCTACATGGTTTAGGGGTCCCTGGTGAGTGACAGGACATTGGCATGGATTCTCAGTAGTTCGCTGTGAGCAGGGCTTGCTTCTCTTAGCATGTGTGTGGGCAGGTGACAGAACAGAGTGGGCTGAGCATCCTGCTTGGCTGGGAGCCACCTCCCAGCCTGGGCAGATATCTCCCTCTTGCCGTGTGACACAAGGCAGGTGGTGAGTCCCTAGGTGCTGTAGGGAAGCCCCCTGGAAGATTGACTTCCTGGGCCAAGACCCCAGAAATCTCCTTTTTCTCCCTGCAGGGAAGCTTGGTCTATGCTGATTGGAGCACAGCCCCAGGGGCCTCCCAGCTCTGAGGCCAACTCGCCAGAGGTGGGCTGCAGTGCCTGGACCCATATTTCAGGAGGCAGCTTGGGCTGGTGACATAGTGGGAGCCCACCCAGAGCCAGCATCCAGAAAGTCAGACCCCAGTATCTGGTTCAGGGTTTACAGCTCTGGGCAGTGATCACCTCTGTAGTGTGGGGCATCTAAATACACGCCCAGTGTGTTTTTAGCAGGCTGCCCAGAGGATTCTGATAGAGGCCTTCAGAGGTCAGGATTTAAAGGCCCAGGAAGGAAAGCAGGAGGACCTAAAAGCTAGAGGAGCAGGCCTCAGGTGGTGTGGAGTAGGGCAAGCTGAACTCAGAGACGATACATTGCTGCCCAGATGCAGGCAAATATTTTCAACAGAGGATCCCTTAAAAAAAGAATTCTGTGAGGGCTCAGGTCTATCATCCGTGCACAAGTGGACTTATCTGGCTGGAGCTGCCCCCAGTTTGCATTCTTCACCCCTCGGGGGTCAATCTTGGAGCATGTTTGAGAGCTACTGATCTAGAGCAAGATCAATTTTCCCATCACCTTCTGAGATTTGGTTCAGGGGAAATTAGTATAAGATGCCACAGGGGGAGTGGGGCTGGACACCAGGAAGCTTTTCTGGGCTGTCAGCTGAGCAGCTGGGGTGCCACTGTCCTAGTCCACTTGGTGTGGGAGGCGTGAGCACAGACGGCTGGCAGGAGGCCGTCCCCACTTTGGCACTTGGTCCTCTGGAGAAGGGAAGGGGGCTTCTCTCAGGAAAGCTGGACAGGGTTGGTGGCTGGGTCCTCTGTGAGACACAGAGGCCTTGGGATGGGGTAAATAAAAAAACAAATTGGCTTTCCTTCCTCTTCCTTTTGCTGACCCAGCTAGAGGCAGTGGGGTGAGAGGGCACAGAGGGAGGAAGAAAAGAGGGGAAGTCAGAATGGGTGGGGGAGGAGAGGGGGACAAGCACAGGCGTTTGAGGGGAAGAACTGGGAAGCAGAGGTGAGAGGAAATGGGACTCGAAGCTGTGTTCGAAATTTTGGTGAGAATAATTCTTAAGAGAAGACACACGTTAGCAGTCCCGTGCATTCTGGCAAGCGCTCTTCCGCTGAGCTCCAACCCCAGCCCCTCAGCTGTCTGGTCAACAGGCTTAGGCTATTGCTGGGCCCCTAAACCAGCTGCCCTTTTCTCCCATCCCATAATGGCTTCTGGTTCAGGGTTACCAGATAAAATACAGGATATTCGGTGGAGCTTGAATTTCAGATAAAGTTGAATACTTTTTTAAATATAAGCATATCCCAAATGTTGCATCCCCCCCTTTTTAAGAGTTACTTTTTATTTTTTCGTCTGGTTTTTGTTTTTCCTCCACTTCGTTGTATATGTGGTGCTGGGGATCGAACCCAAGTCCTCACGCATGCCAGGCAAGTGCTCTATTGCTGAGCCACCCCTCTAGTCCCGGTGCATGCGCTTTTTATCTGAAATCAAGTGTAAGTGTGCATCCTGCACGTCTGAAACCCGAGTCGAGTGCTTCCCCACCAGACCCGGTGTTTCTCAGATGGACTGCCTGGTGCTTCTGGGCTGTTGGGAGGAAGGTGGAATGCTATCTTCCAGTTACTTTATTTCAAGTCAGTTTATTTATTTTCAATACATTATTTAATTTTGAGTAAATACTTATTTTAAATACATTTATTTTGGTTTGCACCAATCCATTTGTTTTAAGTGGGGTAGCCTGGAAACCATGTTACCTCATTTCATTCTCGCCTTTTAGTGATTTTTCACTGCCCTGGGGTTCTGACTCTGCCTGCCTCCCAGGTGGCTCTGGGGTTCATGAAGCAGGAACTTGGGCTACCTGTGCAAGGGGTTCAGTTAGTAAGGCCCTGTTGCCTGGAGTTCTAGAATCAGTTAGGCTGGAGGGTGGGGGAATGGGGTCTGATGCTTAAGCTCTGCTCTTGTGAAAAACTTGGCTAAAATGACTGCAAGCCTCTTGACCCTGGGCCTGCTTGGTTGGCCATGCAGTTTAAGGTTATGGTCACCAGGGGTCAGGCTTGCACACTGATGGCTCTACTTCCTCTCCTGTGTTGCTCTAGGGAGCCCAGAGTCAGTGAGCAAGGCTGATGGTGAGGATGGGGGAGTGGCACAATTGTTTAATGTGGATCCTGGAGCTTTGATCTGTGGCCTGCCAATTTAGAAGGTCTGTTATTCTCTCTTGTTCTTATATCTTGTCTGGTACCTTCTGGAGGGCTCCTCATCTGACCCTTCACCAGTAGACACCATGAAGGAGGTTGGGTTAGGGGTCTGGGGTCTGGCAAGGAGCTGGAAGATAGTTTGGGCCCCAGTTCAAGACTGTCTTCTACTGTGTCCTTGGTGGCTTATGTGACTTCAAGAGCCTTGGTTTCTTCTTTGGTGGAATGGGGTAATGCTGGCTCCCTTGTGGGATGAGTCAACATCTGTTGAGTTGGGGTGTGGCCCTTGGGCAGGGGTGAATTCTCTAGGCCCGTCCAGCCATTGTCTAGAACAGCTCATGGTGGAAATGGAGACAAGATAGAAACACAGGAAAAGAACACAGTACAGGAGTTGTCCTGAGCTACCACATGGTCCCTTGCCAAACCCCAGAGTGAGCACAAGGTTCAGAGGAAGCAGGTAAACCAGAGAGCGGACTTCACTGGCGTGGGCTCATGTAGACATTGGGACAAGTTCATGGCTCACTGGAGTGGGCTGAGCTGGGAGTTGCAAATGGTAGGAGTTAGGCACCCAGAGCAGGTGTGCTCAGTTGATTCAGGCTGCAGCATGCAGGCTGCTAGGTCCCTAGAATTTCCAATGCAATCACACATTTTCTGCTTGGCCATGGAACTCCTTGTCCACAGGTGGACATAGATGTTTCTAGTGCACCGGGTAGCTCTAATGTTTGGCCAGGCACCAATCTAGCACCCAGAGAAAGCTATTTGCCTGTTCCTGGTTGCCCGTTATCTCTAAAAATCTCACATAGCCACATACATATTACCAGAGGAGAAAGTTGGATCACTCTGGGGACCTTGGAAAAGCTGGTGTCTTTGAACTGGGACTTTCCTTGCCCAGAGCCCTGCCTTCCTCCCTGCCCCCAGCCTGCAAAGTCTGTATAGGTGGACAGCTGAATAGTCCTCTCTGGCCCCTAGCTGTTTGTGAGTGGCTTGCTCAGGGAAGCCTGAGGGCTCTTAGCTCTTCTGTCTCAGGGTGGGTGCTGAGGCTGTGAGAGGTTGCCCTCCCCTCGACCCGCCTCAGGTTGCTGCGGTTTCCCCATCTGCAGAAATGACTCTTCACCCACAATTGCCTCAATCCGTCCAAAGACGAAGTGAATCATGTTGCAAAATGTGGTTCTGGATTGCACCCTGGGCTCTGGTCAAGGGCTGACTGGTCCAGGCTGGGAGTGGGGTGGGGCCGGGTGTGTTTTGACTGGACTCCAGGGAGGGGTCCAGGGTGGGTAGATGTGAGATGACACTGAACTCATCAGAAGGGACTGAGCAAGCATCCTTCCACCTTGACGGAGACCACACTGGGGAACCTCATGGCTTACTCACCCCCAGCCCAACCACCCCCATCAGGAGAAAAAGAAACTAAGAGAACAAGCTGATTCACCCTCCGATGGGCTGCGGGGGTGTCGGGGAGTCCAGAGAGCTGAGTGGCTCTGGTTTCTTCCTCTTTCTCTATTTCGGACTCTGTGGCTTCCTTCCCCTTTAGCTGACACATAGTGGCCATGGGCTGAGGGTTTCCAACCTCAGCCTCCTTCCTCCTCTCCTCTGCCTCAGGCTTGGGCTGTAGGTAGGAACTCTGCAGGGAGAGGAGGGCTCAGCAGCTTGGAGTCTTGTGACCTTCCCAGAGGCAGAAGCAGGTGTCCTCCCCCTCCCGAGGCAGCTGGGGCCTTTCTGCCATTTTCAGCAGAGAGAAGGCCTGAAGGGGGCCTGGCGAGTGCCTTACTCCTGAACTCCAAGGCACAGCTCAGCTCTTTGTGTCAGAATCGCAGGATCATCAGCAGGACAAGGCCGGACTGACTGCACCTAGACCAGATGCTTGGTTATGAAGGAGGTCACTCTCCCCTCTAGGTTGTGAGCTTCATGGATGCAGCAATATATCTGGGTTTTTTGTTTGTTTGTTTTTGTTTTTGTTTTTTTTAAAGAGAGAGGAACAGTGAGAGAGAGAGATATAGAATCAATTTTATTTAGTTTTCCATGTGGCCTTCATTGCTCCAACACTTTGCTGTGTACATGGTGCTGGGGTTTGAACTCGTGTCCTCATGCATGCCAGGCAAGTGCTGTAACTACAGAGCCACTGCTCCAGCCCCTTGTTTTTTTTTTTTTTTAAGTCACTAGAACAGTGCCCGACGTATAATAGGTGCTCCTGAAGACCTTGTATTTACCCCCTCCACCTCCAATTTACTCCTTCTCCTTTTATTTCCTAATTGCTTCTTCCTTTGTGCCTTAATTCCCTCTGCAAATATTTGCCAAGTGGCCCTATGCCTCAGACACTGTCCTTTATGCATATATTATTGTACTTCATACCCGTCTTGACACAGACTCCCCTTTTTACGGAGGGGGAGTGGGAGCCCGTCTTCCCTTGCCCTTCATTTGCATCCTTCCTTCTTCCTCTTCCTCCTCACCGGGAATTCACCTGGTATGCTGTCTGAGCAGAACTAGGGAGAGTTGGGAAGGGCATGAGAACATGAGAAGGCACAGATTTCCCTCTGGGAACCTCAGGATGGGGTCCCAGCCATGTCATGCACAGGTGTCATTAGTGCAGTGCCACCAAAAATACACACCGGGTGAATGGGCACATGCAGAACCCTGGTGTGGACGCCTGAGCAGGAGTGTCTCCGGGAGGACGATGCTGAGAAGGAGTGGGGGAGGGACAGCAAGTGCCAGGGCAAAGAGGGGCAAGAGAACTTGGACAACTTAGGGAATGACAACATGCTCAACATGACTAAAATATAAAGTGAATGAGGAGGACTGCCGGGAGGCAAAGTGGGAAGACCAGATGTGGCTTAATTGCAATATACTTACAGACATTTAGGATGCTAAAGGTGACAAAAGCATTGTATTTTGAAAGTCAACTGTGGTGGATTTGTGTTGGCTGTCTGGAGTACTGTGTTAAGAAGGATTCCAAGGTTGCACATGATCTTTCAGAAAAGAGTCTTGTGATTAACTGATAAGGTCTGCCTTAGGCCGGGGCAGCTGCAGTGACAGACTGCATGTCATGCATTTGCTTACATTCCTTCAGGTGCTTAGAGCCATGGGAAGACTGAGCAGGCAAAAGTTTGAGCCTGGATCACAGGTTGGAGAGATCATTCACACCTGACATCATCACAGAGCAAATAAGCGGAAGAGACGGGTCTGCTAACAATGCCCACATTCTTGAAACTTCTCTGCCTTCTGGGAGAACAATTCCTTTCTTGGCCAGAGAAAGCATATTTCAGCATGGGAGTTCCTGCTCAGGCTGGTGGATGATTTTTCCTGAGGCTGCCTCTTGCTTTCCTGGCTTCCTTCCTTTTACCAACTGCTGCTCCTTCCTGATGTGCACCCTCCTTTCCTGAAGTCCAGACCACCTCACTGGGCCCTGCTGGCTGCAGCTCACTGGCATGTCATGAATCCCTCTCAGCTGGGAGGTTACACCTCCCTCAAAGGGTAAAGCTCATTTATTTTCTGTGAGGGGGGGGTGCCTGCAGACCGAAAACGGAGCAGGCTGTGGGACCCTGGGGCAGGATGTCCAGGTAATACTAAAGGAAGATGGCAAAGGAGGATCCTCTCATCAGCGTCACCAGGGCTCAGGCTGACAGAGCAGCTCCATCTTGGCCTCACCAGTGCCCACAGCAGAGGACACCAACCCCCGGGGTCCTTGCGCCTGTGATGAAATGCTCAGCCAAATGGAAGTGCCTTTGGCCAGAAGTAGTCACATGGTCTCCCCAACCAGCAGGGGACTAGAAAGTGCAAGTCTACCAAGCCCCCAGAAGGTGGAAGCCAGAAAGATGTGGTGAGCGGCTCCACCGGGCACCACAGAATGGATACCTTCTACCTAGCACAGAGCGTGGCCGAGCAAGGATGAGAAAATGTTACGGAAGCTGGTTTCCAGCCCAAGCTGTTCCCAAATCAGGGCTTGCTGAGGCACTGGTGACCTCCATGCCGCTCCGTCCAGTGGACGCTCTCCACCCCATCTCCACGCCCTTCATGAGATGTCTCCCCTTCCCTGAGCCCTCTGGGCCTCAGCCCTCAGTGCTTACCTGGTTTCCTTCCTACCTCTTGGGTCACTGCCTCACTGGCTCCATTGCAGGGTTCCCCCTTCTACCAAACATGACATTTGGGGTTTCTCAGGCAGTGGACCTATTTTCTTAGCAGAATTCCTTGCCTTGAGCTCCCTCTCCTCAACACAGAGGACTCGTCTTTCTTTTGAGCTCCATGTGTTTCACTGTCTGCTTGACATTTTAAGAATATCTTGATGTCATCTCAAATATATTACATCAAAAACCAAAGTTGTGACCTTCTTCTAACCCCTGGTCCCCAAAACTCGCTGCTTTTTCAGAGTCCTATATCTCAATGAATGACACCATCCACGAGCCAGAAACCGAATTCACCATTGACCCTTTCTCCTACTTCCACACACTTCCATTTTTAAGTACCAAGTCCCATCCATTTGGCTTCACTATTTCTCCAGTTCATCCACCCCACCGCGGCTCTGGCATCGTTTCCATGTTCTTGCCCATTTACAGCACTAGTCCATGTGGCCACCACATCTCACCAGAGGCTTCCCTGCCCATTCAAGCCCCACCCACATGTCCTTCATGCTGCAGCCTAAATTAATTCACAGCAAGCATTGGATCCAACTCCTCCTCCTCAGAACCCTTCAGTGGCCTCTCATTGCCCTTAGGAAAATGGTAAAAACTCTTGGGCAGGAACTGTAAGGCAGGCAGGTTAGGCCTCTGCTTGCTTCTGTCTCGTCTTACTTCCATTATCGGGCATCTAGTAGGTGAGAAGTAGACATTTTTTTGATGAACAAGTGTATAGCATAAGAGCAGTTAGCTCTGGGGCAGATTGTTTTGACTCTTGGAAAGCAGCAGAGGTGGCGGGGGGTTCTTCCCTCCATACAGATCCCATGGCAGGGCTGACAGGAGCAGATGCGGGGCCACTGTTGAGTTCTGAGCCGTTGGTGCTGAGGCTGCAAGGTGGGTGGATGATCCTGTGATGCAGCCTCTGTCTGGAGCTGGTGCCCTGCAGGCTGAGCTCAGAGCCAAGCCCTCATCCTGTCTGTCTTGCCCACTTGCTGCATTTGTGTACTGCGGACAGAGCTGGTCTCAGCAGGGCGGCCCTTCTCATTGTTCTTAGACTTTCTGGGGATGGGACATGACAGAAGTGTGGGGAGGCTGCTAGTGGGGTGGACGGACAGACCCCTTTCAGGTTCATCTTCCTATCCTCCAGTGAGCTCCCTGGGCTGGGGAAGGGGTGGCCCCCACGGTTGGCTCAGGACACCTCTGTTCCTGAGGGTCAGGGTGAGTCCGTCATCTCTGAAGGCACCATCAGGAACCATGACTGTCATTTCTTTCTTTGGAGCTTTTCAATTTGGGGGTGGGGGTTGTGGGTTTCCAAGGTTCCTGGGGCCCACAGAGGAGAGATTTCATCCTATTGGGAACCAGAAGACGCAGCAGGGACTCTGGGGGACCCAAGGGGCATTCAGGGGGCACTCTGGCCTTTGGAATCCCCTCCCCACAGCCTTGCCTGCTCCCTGCCCTCTGCATGATGAGCGCAAGAGCAGGGGTCTCATTTCCCCTAACTCCTTAAAAACTGCTTTCATTGCCTCCTTTACAGACGAGGAAGCTGAAGCTCAAAGAATTGAGGGGATTGGCCTAAACGCTCATGGCTGTCAAATGACACAGCTGGGATTTATTGCTACATCTGCTTGATCCCCCACTCCACGCTCACCTGATCACCCTCTGCCTTGCTCTGAGGGATGCAGAGGACGAGGGAAAGAGGAAGTGAGAGGTGCTGCCTGGAGGATTCCCCAGGGGCTCCGATGAGGGTAGGAAAAACTTCTTTAGAAGGTCAGGCAGGAGGAGGGCCGAAAGAGTCTAGCAAGAAAGGAAGCTGCCACCAGCTTGTCCTGAAGGGGCAGGGGAAGGGACAGTCTAGGGGAACCAGCTGACAAAGACCCCTGGAGGAGGAGGAGGCCAGGTCATGGAGGATGCAGGTGTTGACAGGGACCCGTCCTCCCTCCTGCCACCTCTTCATTTCCGCTGGGGCCTCTTCAGGTCCAAGTCCTGTCAGAAACAAGCAGGCCAAGGAGCCCAGGAGATGCAGTTCTAAGAGGTCAGTCTGCCTCCTGGGATGGAGAACTCTGAGACAGACAGGCACAAAGGGGAGTGTTGAGACTGTACCTGCAGTGGTGGGGCAACCAGGTACCAGTGTGGACCCTGCTCTTTTTGTGTCTGCCTGTCCCAAACAGGACGGACAGTCAGCTGTTCTCCCCACACACTCAGGGCAGGCAGGGGGACAGGGGAGTCACCTGTCCCATTGCCTTCTTGGGATACTTCCTGTGTCAGTTTTCTTGCCTGGTGCCTCCCCCAGGCAGGATGAGGACTCCACAGAGGACCCCACTGGGGTCTGACACCGGCCTCCCTGCCAGGACCGTGCTTTCCTGGAGGGCTGGTTTCTTAGTGCCTCTTTGTCTTTCTCTCCCCTTCCTGACCCAGACCATCCAGGCTAGGGCAGGCCCTCACCAGTGGGGGTGACAGCTGGGAGCGCCCTCCCTGTTTCTCTCCAGCTCCTCTCTGTCCAGCTGGGCCCGGGGCTCAGGGGCTGACCGACTGACGGGTCTGGGAGTCATGTAGAATGTGCTGCTGACTTCTCGGCCTCACCCAGGACTCTGCAAAGGCATCCTCAGGCCAGATAAAATAAAATCTGCATTGTAGCCGGGAACCGAAAGCCCTGCTCAGCACCTGGGTCATCACTTGGCTGAGGAGGGGCTGGGAAAGGAACTGGAATAGGTGAACAGGGCCAAGGGCTGACCAGGC
Source organism: Aplodontia rufa (assembly GCA_004027875.1). Lineage (NCBI taxonomy): Eukaryota > Metazoa > Chordata > Mammalia > Rodentia > Aplodontiidae > Aplodontia > Aplodontia rufa. The sequence goes on from PVKS010025410.1 coordinate 11,229, forward strand.
AGACCCGGTCTCCCCTTGAAGGCAGTGAACCACCTCCCAGGAACCCTGGCTGCTTGACCCCAGGGGCATTAAGTATTTATGAATTAGTAAACTTCTTCTCCACGTGTTCCGAGCAATGAGTTTTCCTCATGAGTGTTTGGTGGGTGAGGCAGTGAGCAGCCAGGGCCCACGTGTGAATTAATCTGGCTTTTTGTCCCTCGTGCCTTGCTGGTAAAGCATAATCTTTGTCCTTACCGTGGAGAGGTAGAAGGGCAGCACAGGCTAGCCATCAGGAAAGACACCTGCTCTGATCAGGTGGCCTTTAGTGGTGGTGGATAGAGGGAGACTGAGGCAGGCATGGATGTTTGGAGAAGGGAGGGGTGCTCCTATTTGAAACTCACAGGAAGGACTCAGAAAACCCTGCCCAGGAGAGCTGGAATAATTAATTCCTAATTACTAATCATCTTCTCAAGCTGATGCCCTCAGTGCTATTATGGCCCTAGCAGCCTGAAGAGGGTGGTTGGCTTACCCTTGCAGGTGGCAGTGGCTCTCTGTGGGGCCTCAGGGGCTCCATCTCCAGTCTGGAGCCCTCTAGCCCCACATGGGCTATTATGAATGTGGTACTGGGCAGAGAGATGGTTTCTAATGGCCAGGCCTCTGCAGAGCTGTGTGCTCTGAGGGCACAGTCACACCCCAGGAGCAGGATAGCTAATGGACACAGCCCTGTAGTCCTTCTGGATGACCCAGGAAGCAGTATAAGAAATAGGCTTGGCTTCATCCACGTATTCCCACTCAGCAGTAAGTAGTAATTATAATCCCCTCTGAGCCTCCATTGCCTCATCTGCAAATGGGGATTAAAAATGGGACAAGACAGGCAGTCAGGCATGGGGAGGCACAGCTGTAATCCCAGCAATTCAGGAGGCTGAGTGAAAAGGATCACAAGTTTGAGGCCAGCTCAGGAATTTAGTGAGGCCCTAAGCAATTTAGAGAGACCCTGTCTCAAAATAAGAAATGAAAAGGGCTGAGGATGTGGCTCTGTGGTAAAGTGTCCCTGGGTTCCAATAAAAATGGCAAGACTTGAGATGCTGATGGGTGACCTGCCAAGCAATGTGCATTTGCACTAAAAGTGGGGCTCATGCCTGGCGTGGTGGTGTGCGCCTATAATTCCAGTGGCACAGGAGGCTGAGGCAGGTCAAGTTCAAAGCCAGCCTCAACAACTTAGCAAGGTCCTAAGCAACTTAGTGAGACCCTGTCTCAAAAGAAGAACTAAAAAGGTCTGGGAATGTGACTCAGTGATAAAGTGTCCCTGGGTTCAATCCCTAATACCAAAACAAAACACAAACAAACAAAAACAAAGGGACAAGATGGGATGCTCTGAGGGTGGTGTCTGGTCAGAAGACCTAGGGCTCCCTGCATGCTGGCTGCCATATGCCACCAGCTCTCTGAGGGCTCTTATTGGTAAAGGAGCTCTATGGCCAACAAGACACACCATTGAGTTGGATCCTTGATTGCAGGCACAGTGGAGGACGCAGGGCAAGCCCATAACATTACATAGATGTGAGTCTTCTCTGTCTAATGTGGGTGGGCAGACAAGACAGGGGGCAGGAGAAGATGTTGACCCAAAAGCCCAGCATTCTGGCCAGCCCAGGCCTTGTAGGCCAGGAAAGAGGGTTCTGGGGCCAGCTACCCTGGAGGCAGGTGGGGAGGAGGAAAGGACAGGAGGAGAGAGGACTGGAGAGGAGGCAGGAGCAGAGGGACGGGGGAGGATTGTTCTCGTGACTATTAGGAGCCAGCCCATCCCAAGACAGGCTTGCCAGGGAGGAAGGAGGAGAGACCCAGTCACTGCCCTGTGTCTTCTATTCTTGAAAGTTCCACCCTGCAAAATGAGAACCTTGGCTCTGTAACTAATTCATCCATCCCTGGGTCAGAGCAGAGGGTGAGGTAGAGTGAGGTTGGGATGGATTTGGGGAAAGGATCCCTGGGCTCTGGCCAACTCTGCAGATGGAGGAGGTGGGAGCAGGAGAGGCCCTGCTGGAGTGACACCTGCCTGTGCAGAGATAGGAGGCACAAACTGTAACTCAGTCAACATCCACAAACTCTGGTTACACGGATCTCAAAACTGTCTTGAGGGGCCACAGGGACTGCTCCTCATGATGACAGGAGGACAGGGTGTGACTTCTGTCATCCTCCAAGTCTGGCCTCCACCTGAGCTGCGTGCAGGTGTCCAGGCCCTTCCAAGGGCAGCAGAGGCACAGGTGAGGGGGAGATACAGGGCTGAGCCACAGGAACCAAGAGCCATTCATCTGCTGTGAGGACACAGCTTAGTTACCCCACCTTTTTATTGTAATTTACACATCTATAAATTAATTTTCTGAGTTCATTGACAGACTCTTAGGAACCCTGGAGGTTGAGTAAGGTGTGGGAAGAGAAGGGTTGGCTGTGCTCTGCCTCCTGTCTTCTACTGGACCTTGTGCCGTGAGCCGCTGGTATCCAGCCCTCTGGTCTAGTGTTCATAAGCAATTGAGGGGGGTCTTTAAAAACCCGGATCTGCTTATGCCACTGCTTACAACCCATCAGTGGCTTCCCCTGTCTGTTAGGACCCACCTGTTCCTGGTCTCCAAGCCTGCCGGATTCTCCACCAGTATTGCTCCTCCACCCGGGTGCTCTCGGTCCCTGGACCTGTCAGTTCTCTGCAGCCCATGTTCCTGGGTTCCGGAACTCTCCTCCTGCTGTTCTCTTTGCCCAGAGGGCTTTGCCACTTAATCCCTATCTCTTAGGACTCTCAGGCCAGATCCAGTCCTCTGCTCCATACTGTAACTACCCTGTTCTTCTGCTTTCAGGCGCCAACCAAAAATACAGTGAAGCAATCAATTGTCCAACTCTTCTTTGCCTCTCCCTCAAGCTTGACTGTCAGCTTTTGGTGAACAAGGGCCACATCAGCCTTCATCATCCTGTAAGCCCAAGCGCCTCACTTGGCACGCTCGAAACCTCAGACATTTCTGGAGTGAAGAGTCTTGGGATGAGATCAGCATTGGTGGCGTGAGTATTAGAATTGGACAGATCTGTGCAGTGTCACATGCCTGTAATCCCAGACTCCAGAGGCTGAGACAGGAGGATCCCAAGTTCAAAGTGAGCCTCAGCAACTTAGCAAAGCCCCAAGTGACTTAGTAAGACCCTGTCTCAAAATACAATATAAAAAAACAGGCTGGGGATGTGGCTCAGTGGTTAAGCGCCCCAGCCAGCCTCTGGGTTCAAACCATGGGTTTGAACAGATCTGGGTTCCAGCACCAATCCCACGATTCTTTAATTCCTCCTCCATAAATCAAGGATAAACTCTTCTCTCTTAGAGTGAATGAGAGGCTGAAGCCAGCCACACTCAGCTGCATGCTTGGTCCCCCACGTGAGGTGGGCTAACATCAGCTCTTGATGGCCTCCCTCCAGGGTGCCTCATGCTGAGCCAGGACACACCAGACCTTGATGGAGCATGGTGGTTGGAACATGGATTTGCCTAGGAGGGGAAATGTGTCCAGGAGACTTGTCCCCATCTCCCCCCTCCCTCCCACGGTGCCCGCCCTTCTCCTCTGGCTGCCCATGGGAACAGAGCAGCTCAAGGGGAGCAGTGTGCGGTTTCGCTTTTGTAGTTTTCAAAGGAGAAGACAAAAAGAGGGAAATTGAAACCACCCGGAAAGTGGCAGGAACCCATTTTGCCAGCAGCCTGCGGTGCTTTGCTGGGCGAGGACTCCGTGGGTCTTGCTTATTTATTTATTTTTGGTCCCTGACTCATGAGTCAGCTTGGTGGTAAAACGCAACCCACTATCAAGGAAATAGCTGATGAACTACATGCCGGCGAGGCCGTGCCAGCACGCCACTCACGACTTCTAAAAATCTCTTGTTTTCTGGCCAGCATGAGCCAACTGGAGCTGTGGTTCCTCGCGTCGCTCTCCAAGACCCAATGCCAAGCACATTCGAGATCCTTCAACAATTGCCTCGCAATCGCTGCGCACCGCCAATACATGTTTGCTGTAATTATACAGCGTCCAAAGGAGACGCACAAAAGACTTGTTGATTTTGGATGGGCTCCGGCCCCGAGAGGCCAGGGCTGACCTGGGCTCCTGGCAGAGTGTGGGCAGGCCGGCCAGCTGCCCCGGTGAGGACGTGACCAGCTGGAGCAAGTGCTGAACTGGGGCCATTGCGGCCAGAACCCCCGCGCTTGCCTCGCTCTCTGCCAGCTGACTCAAGAGCCGGCTTTCTTTGGAGAATAACCCGAGAGAACAAAACGAGGAACTGGAGCTCCTATAAAAAGAAGCTCGCTCCTTCCTCCAGCCAACGAGTCCCTGAATGATAATCATCTCTGAAGTTGGCCACCATCCCCGCCCTCCCTCTCAAGTCGCTAAACAGGCTCATTGTCTCTCTCCTGTCTTTGCAGGGAAACATCTTGGCTTCGGAGAGCCTTTCCACTGTGGCCCAGAGCCATGGCTCATCTGAACCCTACTTCCTGCTTTCCCCAGACAGGCAGCGCAGGGTGGTCAAGAGGTTGGCCAGAATGTGCTGGAGAGAGAGTGCACGCTGACTTGGAGTTGGGGACCCTGGTCACAGTTCAGGTGCTGTGCTAATGTTCTCTGTGAGGTGGACAAACTAGTTACTGTCATGGGGATTTAGTTTCTTCATCAGTTATTTGAGGGGTGAAGTTAGAGCCGTGGTTTCCATATGCACCCCCTGTGTAAATTTTTGAAGTTGGGGTAACACTTCTTTCCAGGGAAATTTATGTGCAAGCTATGCATAAAGCAGAACTGCTTGGTGGAAGGGGCTGTTAGATCCCACAGCTCCATCTACTCAGCATTTCCAGCCCAAACTCCTCCCAGAGATCCTGTGAGCCCCCCACCTATTTTTATGAACTTAAAAATCATACATTCTGATCTTGAAGGCCCCTGCCAGCCCCTCGGTTTGGAGAAAAATCTGTGCCCGTTGGGGTGAAATCACAGCAGTTGCCTTTGGACAACCCGATTCTGTCCTGAGATGGAGGGAATAAATCCAGCAAGGAGAAGACGACAGCCCATAGTAACAACAACAACACAACCGATTTCGCTCCCACTGAAGTTTCTTGAGCAACTGGCAGTCCGCCATGAATGTACTTAGGCAGAAAATCACCAGAAAAAAATGATATAATCTGACAGATTTTTCACAGGCTTAAATATTCATGAATTAAAGGAATTGGCAGAATTTTCTACATTATTAGCTTTCATCATGGCTGCAGGAGCAGTTGGTGTACTGGTTGCTCTTCAAGATCCATTAATCTCGTCCATCACGAGAGCAGCCATTTTTAAATTAGCTATTTTTACTGAGTGATGGTGTACAGGGGAGATGGGCAGATTGAAATGTGACTCCTGTGTAAAGGTCCTCCCCTTCCCACTTGAAAAGCAGCGGGATGCCAGGCAGCTCAGCAGGAAGGGGTCAGTCTGGCTCCAGAGGAGAGGACCGTGAAATGCAGGCACGTGGGGGGCGGGGCCTTCTCTTTCCTCACACAGGGCAGCCCTCATCTGCCCACTGCGCCCCTGAATCTGGCAGTGGGGTTAAGATGGTTTCTGGGAGGTGGAGACCAAGAGACCTAAGAGACCCAAATAGGGGTTTCTGGGGGAGGAAGCCATCTAGACCAAATAGCAGAGTCCTTCCTCCAGATGACTCTGAGGGTGCAGGACCACAGGGAAGCCAAAGAGTAATACCTGTTATTCATGCAGCAGAATGCCTACTCTGTGCTGGACGCCTCTGTGCATGCATCATCTCATTCTAGCATCAAGAACCTGCAAGGTAGGTGCACATGCGTGCATGTGTGAGTGAGCATGTACACACACACACACACACACACACACACCAGTTAAGGAAGTAAATCACAGAAACGTTAGCTGCCCATGATCTCATGGCTAGAGAATGGCAGGACATGATTCAGACCCAAGTTTTCTCTCCCCAAAGGTAGTGAGACTATCTTGTGTTGACTGCGGACTGTGGCCCTTAAAGGACATTCTCGTGAACACATCCAGAATTTGCTAGGAGAAAACCTCTTTCAAGGCCTGGGGCAAAGTTGCAGAACAGATCATCTTACACAAACGCAAAGCCCAGGTGGACGGCAACCTTCCTTGCCTGCTTCCTTCCTTCTCTCCATCCATATAGCCTTCCTCCCTTCTTTCTGTGTTCTCTCTGTCTTCCTTCCCTATTCTAGAATGTGGTTTTTATTCTTATTATTCAGGTATAGTGAGGCCATCAGATCAGGAAACGACTGCAAATGGAAAGTTAGTCACTCCGGATTCCCAGGGGAGGTGGCACACCATGCCATGCAGGGCCACATGTATAGGCAGCAGGTTGGGTCAGGAGGCAGAGAGAAAGGGGAAAATATGGGTTTATTGTGGTTTCTGTGGGAAAGATGGTTTGGGCAGGGGAAGCAGGTTTAGGATTGGCTAGTTTGGATAATTTCATCTGGCTCTGGGACATAGGGTGGCTCCTCCTTATCTCCTACCTGGCCCTGGTGATTGGGCAGGGGAATAGAGGCCCTGGTTGTGGCAGGACGATGAGGGAGGCTTGGGGCCTCAGGATTGGTTGGGGTGTGAATTGCTATGGTTTTAATGTTTGTGTTCCTTCCAAACTTCATGTTTACGAGGTGACTAGGTCATGAAGGTGGAGTTCCCATGGATGGGATTAGTACCTTACGGAAGGGTGGCAGGGAATCATCTAGGCCTTTTTGCATCTTCTGTTCTTCTACCCTTCCACCATGTGAGCACCATGTTTGTATTCCCTCTGGAGGATACAGTGTTCCAGGCATCACTTTAGAAGTAGAGACCAGGCCCTCACCAGACGCTGAAACTGCCCACACGTTGATCTTGAACTTCAAGCCTCCAAAATTATGAGAAAAAAATTCTGTTATTTAGAATACCAGTCTGTGATATTGTTTTATAGCCCTAAGATACGTGTGAGGCACATTCACATTCAAGTCCTTTACTTTCTCTAGAACTGGCTAGCCTTGGGAGGGACAACAAGGCCCCAAGGTCAAAGCCTCAAACTACAGAAAATAAAGAGGCATGGAATACCATTCCTCCCACCCACCCACCATCCCCACCTACCCTCACACCCATCTATTGATTTATCCATCCATCTATCCATCCACCTGCCCACCCATGCATCCATTTACCCACTCATCCATCTACCTATCCACTCATCCATCCACCTACCCATCTATTCACACATCCATCCACCCACCCATCTATCTATTCACCCACCCATCTATTTATGCATCTATTCATTTATTCAGCCAGTCAGCCACCCACCCATCCATCCATCCGTCTATGCATCCCCTCATCCATCCATCTACCCATTCCCTCATCCATCCATCCATCCCTCCATCCATCTATCACCCACCTGTGCAAGTGTTTATTGAGCTCCTACAATGCCAGGTGCTGAGCTAGGCCTTGGGTACCTATGTGGGTACCCAAGGTATCCTGTTTTTCAGGATGGGGATGGAGCTTTGCATGCTCAGCAGAGACTGCTCCTTGCCTGTTTCTCTTCATCTTAGATGCAGAGTTCTGGGAGCTCGACCAGGATTTCCCCAGGTTACACTCTGCACTCAGGTTGGCCTTGTTGCACATGAGCCAGGACTCAAGGAAATCACAAAGAGATGTTCTGGTTTAGATACCATCCCAAATATGTAACAACCCAGAGGCAGGAGAGTCAAGCAGAACAGAAAACCTGAAGAGCCAGATGGGCTGTGTTTGGGTGAATGTCATTGGCCTGGTGAAACCAACCCCTGTAGCGCTGTTCAGGAACTGGAGGGAGGACAGTGCTTCCTGTCTGGCTGCTTGGGATCAGCTCTCTTCCTGGGAGTGTTCCTTCCTGGTTGAGGAGGGATGTCTGTCTGCAGACAGATTGAGTGGGGGAGCTAGTGTTTGGGTAGCATTTCTCACGTTCATTATCAACAATAATGATGATTAGTCATCATAATAATTAATAATTATTTACACTTGTATGATGCTTATTTGTGGAGTATCTACTCCACTGCCAAGTGCGCTATAACAGCTTATAATTATAGCCAAAGTTATCTGAGCTCTGCTGGGGGCCAGTCGCCACTGCGCTCAGCACTGTCTGCACATTGCTGTGTTCAGTCCACACATCATCCCTGGAAGGGAAATATGGATCTCAAAACTCAGCTCTGTTGTTCTCAAAACTCAGCTCTGTTGTGCTCCCACCTCAGTCTTCTCCATCAGGCTGACCCTTGAGCCTACAGGGTACTGGAGGGAAGGGACAGTGAGGGTGGGGCAGAAGGCACAGAGATCAGCCCATGGGGGTTTCCCTGGCCAGCTCCAGGGACCGTGGGTCTGGCGCCAGCCGTATCTGCATCCTGGACAGGAGGAAATATTGAAAGGGCAAGATTTTTGACTGAAGCTCCTGGGAATATTAACTGAAGCTCTTGGGAAACCCTGACATGAATCTGAAGTCCCTACACCAGCACTGGAGCCCCCAACAATGTCACCATAAAGACAAATAAGATGCCCCAAGCTGGGCTATTGTGTTTTGGGGGCTCTGCTGGACTCACAGCTGGGATTGAGTCTTTGGCTCCCCACTTCCCTCCAGGTTCCGCTGGTGCTTGTCATCCAGCCAGGAAACACATGCAGAAACACATACAGGAAGCCCGGAGTTTGCCATGTGGATGTTGGGAAAACCCACGGTGTCAGTTTTTATTGTACATTTTCATACCGCTGAGGAATCAGCCTGTGGACTTGAGCCTTTGATGTAGGAGCCTGGGATGCAGATAGTTTTCCTGAGCCCAGCATGTTTGATTCCTGTGAGATGCCTGCCCTATAGGATGCTAGCAGGCTTCCTTCCAACAGGGGCCAATGACCAGAAAGGGTGGCAGCTGGTGTGGGCTGGTACTCAAGGCAAGTGCAGGCTGGGCCCCTGCTTCTGTAGTTCTCTGGAGGAGGTGAAAATGGAGGGGCAGGAGGAAGGGAGATGCAGAAGACAGTCCATCTGTGCTGGCCAAGCACTGGCCCCTGGACATACCCCTTTGCTTGTGCTTGGGAAAGTGTTGGCCGCTCTGTCCTGGACCCCTCTGCATCTGCCTGTTGCCTGTAGGCATGGCGGAGGGGAGTGGAGGGAGGAGGACCAAATACTTCCTAAGCCAGTCCTGGTCACCTCCGTCCCACCCTGCTATGTGCCCTACGTGCTGGCCTCCCCAGAGCAGCAGGTCCTCCCCTCTGTGCCTTTACACACTTGATCCCAGCTCTTCTGGCTTCACCCATCCGCAATCCTGCTTCCTGCCCTCCGCTCACTCTCTCTGCAGCCTCAGTTTCATTCAGCCCTCGTTCGTGTGAGTTGGTTTGAGTGTCTGCTTCCATGCCGCTCGACTGGCTCTGTTTGGGGGCCTTGTGGGACTAGATGGTCACAGTGAGCGGCCTGGTCCTCTCCCACCCTGGACCCAAGCCCTCAGCCTCTTCAGGGAAGAGACAGGACTGCAGAGGGAGCATGATTTGGGTGGGGGAGTTGATGTGTGTGTGGGCCCCAGGCTGTGAGTGAGGCTGGGGGCAGGAAGGAGGCAGACTGTCAGGAGGACAGAGAGGCCACCTGAGCCTCGGCTCCTGTCTCTCATTGGGCTTGGTTGAACTCTGGTCTGGAATGGAGAATGGTGGGGTGGGAAGGCGGAGGAGGCTTCTGCCCCGTCAGCTCTTCTGACCCCGGTGCTCTGCCGCTTGATTCAGGTCCTAGAGCAACAGGCCCCAGAGACCACGTGATGAGCCCCCCAGCCTGGGCTCCAGGCACTAAGATACTGAGGATCCTAAACTAGCTACACCTCCCTCTGGGCTTAATTTCTAATCTTTGATCTACTCCCTTCAGAGTGGCGTGAGGAGCTCTTGGAACTGCACACTTGGGGGTGCTCGGGAAGCCCCATGTGCTGCAGGAGGGCTGGTGAGGGACAGTCACCATGAAGGCTACTCCTGCATATTTCCTGACTAGAAACAACCTTTCCGCTCATCCCTACAGAGGCAGTAGCACTCCAGGAGGTGCAGGCCGACAATCCCAGGCCCTGGGCTCCCCCAGGCCTCCCACCCTTGATTTTCACCTCTCTGTCGCTTGCTTGCTCTCCAACTTGGTTTATCCATGTGTCCATTTGTGTCTCTGCGACTACGCCTGCTGTCCTCCCTTCCTCTCCTGTCTTTCTTATCCCAGTCCTTCATCTCCTGTTCATTCTCCCATGCCCTTACCCTTCCACATTCACAGCTAAACCCACTCATTCTCCTCACTCCCTCTCCCAGCGGTGCCGTGCACCTCTGAAGCCAGTCACTCCAGTTTAGGGGGCACAGAAAAAGCAAAGAGCACCTGCTTCTGGGTTTTCAATTTAATGCACAGAGGTTAAATGCCTTTGCTGCCACCGGGTCTCTGTGCCCAGAAGGTGGTGACCAGCTCCCCTTCCTTACAAGATAGGGATGCAACTGATCCCGGACCCGGAGCTGTCAAAGTCAGGATCCCCTCCTCCTGAAAGTCATGGTGCTGATTGGTGCTGCCAAAGGCCAGCCAGAGAAGTAGTGCTCATTATGAGCAGGACCACTCCAGGAAGGAAGCACAAGGAGGCTGTGGCCCTTTGTTCCGGGGCTGTGCAGTGTTTACCACTGGTCCTTGTGACAGTTCTGTGCCTTGATGAAGGAAGATGTCAGGGTGGCTGGTACCAGGTGGGATTTATGATTCTCTGTACTCAGATTCCGCATCTGCAAACTGGGGATAATAGTACCTCCCTAGTGATTTTTCAGTTAAGTCTAAAGGCATCAGCACATTGTCCAGAACACAGCCTGAGCTACGCGAATGTTCACTGGTCCTATCGATTTGTATTATTATCATGGCTCTTATTAGTTTGCCTTCCAGCTGTGCTGCTATGTAGCTGCATGACATTAGATTTTCCTTTCTGAGTTGATTTCCTATTTTATAAATTAGGATATAATCCTTGCCTCCCCCAGGGGTTCAGAGGGGGTTGATGTAAAGAAACTCACTCAGTGTGGACCTTTTATTAAGTGCAAAGTCAATCAGAATTCCCTTGTCCCTCCTCTCCCCTTCTCCATCCACATAAACAGACACTGCGGCCCAGGGAGGGGTGGCCAAGGCAGGCACAGCATCCTGGTGGCAGGTCTGGAAATGAATCCAGAGCACCAGACGTTTCCTTTCTCTCAGACTAGACCAGGTCTCTCTGCAGACAATGCCCAGCTTGGAGGCTCAGTCTGAGTTTCAGCTGCAGATTCTAAACCCGTTTGTCATCATGAGGCTGCGGAGCTGTTGATCCGTCCCCAGTCTGAGTCGGTTGTACCTGTCACTTGGAGAAGAGCCCATCGTTGTCTCAGGCATAAGTACATTTCACAGCTTCGTAGATTTCCTCCAACTGGATTCAGACCCCATCAGGAAAGACTCGTGTGAGCTAGGGACCTGCAGTGTTCTTTCTCTCCGGGCACCTTTGGGCACATCGACCAGGAGCAGGCTTATCCCAGAGGGGACAGTCTCCCCTGGAGCTCTTCTCAATTCCTTGCACCACTTCTGGGCACTGCACTAACTTTTTTAAAGAGAGAGAGGGAGAGAGAGAGAATCAATTTTATTTAGTTTTCCATGTGGCTTTTGTTCCAACACTGTTGTGTATGTGGTGCTCAAGTTTGAACCCGCATCGGCGTGCATGCCGGGCAAGCCGCCGAGACCACTGAGCCATCGCTCCAGTCCCTGGGCACTACACACCCACCTTGGTCTTGTGGGGTCCAGATCATCATTGCAGAAGAGCTTGGATGCAACTCTCTCCAGGAGAAAACCCCAGGGCCTCCGCCCTACTCAATGGCAGAGCAGGGACTGGGTCTCAAGGTCCCAGCATGTTTGTACACACCAGGGGCCTGTAAGTGGCAGCAGCTCCTGACCTTGGGAAGAAGGTCAAGGGTAGGGAGAAGCTGAGCCCCCAGGTACTCAGGGGTTGAAGATGGGGCCTAGGGATCAGGAGGTGGGTGAGCAGTCTGCAGGGCCAGGAAGGTGCACAGGGCTAGCTTCACTCTAAAGCCAGACTGCCTAGGCTCAAATCCTGCCTCCAGCTGTGTGACCAAAGGCAAGATACTCATCTGTAAAATGGGAATCATAATAGTACCTACAACAAAGGATTATTTGAAAATTAAATTAGAAATTACTAGTCAAAGTAAGTACTCACTAAAGTTAAACTCCAATTTTAAGCCAGAGGTCCTCTTGGCCAAACACAATGATTCAGAAGAGTATGCATGGCTGCAATGTCTTCCCCAAGTGGTGACCACCGTCTCTGCTGGGAAGAGGAGGATGGGGCATCCACAGGGACCACAGGTTGAGAACCTAGAGACAGACTCCAAGCAGCGAGAAGAGGCCTGTGGGGAGCCATCTGAGCGCCGGAGCGAGGTTGCTCCTTTGTGACCAACAGGGCAGGGGTTAATCCTCAGGTGCTGAGGTCTTAGTGTCTGCAGAGCTGGGCAGGGGCCCTTGACCAATGGGCAGGGAGGGGACAAGGAGAAGGCAGCCAAGGACAAGTGCCCTCAACAGGTAGCTCTTAACAGCACCTTTTCATTAAACCATCTCTTTTCAAGACTCCAGTCCCCAGAGTAACTGAGGCCTTGGTTTCCTTCGCTGCTGTCCGGTTGTCTTCCAGAGAGCTTCCTCCGTGCCCTTCCAAGCTTCTGACAGATTTTTAGAGCAACTGTTGTGAAGCCCAAAGACACTTCTGAGAAAGAATGGAAGTTTAGCACCCTGCCACTTGTCTGGTGTACCTGGGGCCATGGGAAGGGTGGATTTTGACCCAGTCTAGTCTTCTTAGGTTGTAGGGCCTGAGTCTTAGGAATTCTAGAAGTGAGCAAGCTTTTTTTTTTGGTAGAAAATGCACTGGAGGGCTGGGGGTAGAGTGCTTGCTTAGCATGCGTGAGGCCCTGGGTTCCATCCCCGGTATAGAAAGCAAAACTATTCTGGGCTGAAGGGCAGCCCAGTTCCCACTGATTTCCCCATTCTTCTCTAATCCCTGCATGCTGGTGTTAGAATGGCTTTAAACTTGAACTTGAATGCCCATAAGTGCATTCATTAGGCAGATAGCACTTTATCAAGGAGATCTGTGGACTCTGCCTGCCGTGTAGTCATGAAGTCCATAAACAGCGTCATGGGCGCAGGCTGGTAGATTTCGAAGGCAATGGATCCTGGCTGCTGTTGAATAAACGAATCCCCTGTGCAACCTCCTCTCCAAGTGGAGCTGGCCTCTCCTCCTAATGCGCCCACTACAGAGAACTCACTACTTTTGAAAGCAGCCAGGTGTTCTGGGTTCATTGGTTCCCAGAATACGGAGAGGAGGCCAGGAATTTCCTGGTCCAGGGTTATTCAATTTGCACCAGGTGTGGGGGGCTCATGCCTAGCTGTTTGAGGGGTGGGGAAGCAGGTTTGAACAAAAGTATTGAGAGAATAGTAGTGAGGAGAGAGAGAGAGAGAGAGTCCCCAGAATGTGTCCCCCCCAACCAGTGCGCTGGGGAAGGGTGATCACACTTTGTACCCTGACTTAGTCTTTGGATCTGTCCTAGCATGAGATCTGTTCACCTGAATTTTACAACTGAAAAAATGGGTCCTCAGGGAGGCTGGGAAACTTCCCTCAGGTTCCAGGGGCCTGGCCTCGTACCTGGTAGGGGCTTGATGAAGGTGGGTTCTCCGTAAGAAGGGGCTCTGCCACTTTGGCCCTGGGTGGGTGCGTGATGCTGAGGGGCCACCATCCACATGTGGGTGCTGGTGCGCATCTGGCCTGGTGGAGGGTGGCGGGCTGTTGTGCTCACCTGCTCAGGGGTTCTCTTACCACCCACTTGCCCTGACCCCCAGGTTGGGGGGCAGTGCAGTCTGTTTTTTCTGCATAAATTGTTGCCTGGAATTCAGAGATGTCCACTCCTTCTGCCCAGAGCCATCCTGGTGCTCCCATGAGGCCCTAGAGGTGCTGAGAAGAGAGGAGGCCCACAACTTAGTGCAAATGATGTGCTCTCTTCCTTGGGGACAGCCACAGCCCTCGGCAGCTGCCTTTACAGTCACCATGCCCTGGGTTCAAGGACAACCGAGTTTCTCTTTCTATACCAATCTCTGTGGACTCAGAATCTTTGAATAGGGCCAGTAGTGTCAGATAGCCTTGGATATGAACCCCAGTGTTGACATTCTCTGCCTGTAGCATCGCCTCTCTCTGAGTCTCAATTTCCTCAACAGTAAAACAGAATAATGGTTTTTAAAAAGTCACTATTTATTCACACCATTTTCTTCTCAAAAATTGTCAGGCTTCTTCTAAGTCCTTTATACACATGACCTCATTAGATCCTTGTGATAGATAACCATATGAAATGATTGACACTGTTTAAACCCTATGTTATAGAAGAGTGAACTGAGATCACACAGGAGGTAGCAGGGCTGGGACCCAGGAAGAGCTGACTCCATGGCCACACTTAACATTTACGCTGTGCCATGTCTTGGACCTTGGTACGTAGAAATCCTCATGAAATCTTATTTACCTTGTTCCTCCTGGCCCTTTTCTTTCTAGCAAATCGACGTTGTCACAAGGACAGTCTGGGTCTAAGGAAGGTGAGGGGATAGCATGGGCAGGTGTCTCTCGTCCCCTCTCTCTCTCTGTAGCTGGGACAGCCAACACCCACCCATTGGTCACAGGGCTCCTCCTACCTGTTCTGGGGGGTTGTTGCCTGCCCTGATGTCCATTTCCTGGTGGAAGTGCTGGGGTCTGAGCTTCTGGACCTGGGGCCAGCAGTAAGGACCTGCAGGGTGGATTCCCACTGGGTCACACACTGATAAGGAGAATTCAGGCCTGGGGCAGTCACACCTCCTGACACCTTTCTCATGGTTTCTCAAGTCCTCAACCAGCTTGAGCCCCAGAGGCAGCAGGTTACAGTTCCCTATAGACAGAGCAAACCCTGCCAGACCTCTGGGGAAGCATCAAGGACCATTGTGACCATGAAGCCGAGAAGCAGGTCTTGCAGGGCCTCTCTGGATGAAGTGGTCACGGTGGCTGTCAGGCAAGAATCAGAACGAGTCCCTGGAGGAACAGGAGCCAGGCTGAGGTGAAACAAGCCCCACTCGTCTCTGAGCCATGGCTTGGGGTCCAGTGGGGTAGGAGAGAAGCTGTGTTACAATTTCACTGCAAATCAACTGGGCCATCTCTTGTGGGTAGCACCCGCAGGGCAGCCAGCCCTTGTGTGTTTTTTACTTATTTTTTATTTTTCTGCAGATGCGGAGATGATATCACCCAACTGCCTTTAGCATCTGGCTGAGATGAGGCTGCTGGGAGGTGGCATGATAGCATTTTTGGCAGAGGCATGGGGCTGAGGGGAACAGGGTGGAGTCAATATTGGGAAGTTGGGATCAATTGGTGGAGGAGACCTGGGCTGGAGGCCCTCTCCCCAGGTCAGAATTGTCGGGAATTGTCCTTGCAGAGGGGCGGGGCAAGGCATTTACCACGCCCAATTTGGACCACTGCCTGCTGTGACACAGTAGCCAGTTCATTTGCTTTGGGCTGTCCCCTCCCTCTTGGGATAGTGTCCTGAAAGGCAGGGAGTTATGGTGAGAACGTTGGTTCTGGAGGCTGACCAACTTGAGATTAAATCTCAGCTGCGTCCTGAAGCCCTGGGCAACCTTGAGCAAGTCACCTAACCTCTCTGGACCCCCTTTTCTTTGTCTCTGAAATGGAGATAATAACAGGTGTCTGTGGGAAGTTATGATAATGATATGGGAGAAGGGAGGGCATACAGTAGGAACTCAATATAGGCTAGGCACATTCTCTCCCTTTGTAGCACACATCTTGTCCTTCAGCACCTGTTGGGTTCATCCTCTGCATTTGATCCTTTGCTGAAAGGACTTCTTGGCTGCCTGTCCCTGCCTCAGCATATTCTGTCAAGGGCCAGAGAGGAAATATCACAGGCTTTGCAGGTCGTACTCTGTCACAACCACTCATCTCTTCTGTTGGCACGTGAAAACCACCTTCTGTGATAGCCATCTAGATGAATGAGTGTGGCTGCGTTCCAATAAAACTTTATTTGTAAAAATGAGCAGTGGGCCAGTTTTGGCTCACAGGCTGTAGTTTGTCAACCCAGCTCAGAGTTTCAAGTTTAAGCCCCCTGCTTATTGCTCAGGGGGCCTCCCCAGGCTGGCCTCCTCTCATCTGTCCATTATATTTATGGTTGATCAGGCAGGGCTCCCTTTGGTCCTCAGTATATGAAGTTGTAGCTCTGCCACCTGCCCTTGCTTACACTCTCCCCCTGCCTAGAACATCATCCTGTTTCCCCTCTGCCTTTTTAAATCGAACCCTCCCAATGGACCTGCTGGGTTACCCTATAAAATACAGGACTCAGCTCAAGATCTGAATCAGCACTGGACAAGCCCATCCTTCAGGGCCATGCTCAGGTTGGCTGTCCTCATGATTGCTCCCTTGGCAGGACTCTCATGGTCTCTGCAGTTGATGCCAGGGTAGTCCTCCTATGGAGGACTGGTGGCCCTGTCTCCTTGGCGAGCCCTGGAGACCCAGTTCTCAGCTTTTCTACACTCAACTCACAACAACCTGTGTGTCCATCCTACTGGGAATCTTTCAGACTGCCTGCATATGTGGGTCTAGAGGAGGCTCAGACACTGGTCTTTCTAACATTGCCTCTTTCCCATTCTCTTTATCCTGCCCCTCCAGAGCTCCAACTGCCATAGCACACCAGTTCTATCAACCAATTAATCATCCATTCTATCATATTTTTCTTATCTTTCAATCTCTCTCTCTCTCTATCTATCTATATATATATATATATCAGGAAAGCAATTTTTATATATATATAAATCTATAAATGTGTATATTACATTATATATATTGTTTTCCTGTTGTATTTGGGTAATTTCTTCAAAGCTCTCTTCTAATTCATTTATTTTTTTCTTTATCTATGTCAGATACAGCCACTGAAATTTTAATTTTGAATATTATATGTTTAATTTCCAGTTCTGCTTGATTCTTTATAGACATCTGCCTATAACCTTGTAGTCTCTTCTTCCTTAGATCCTTTTCCCTTTCCACCTTTTATTTCTTTAAGCATTTTTATATTAGTTGCTTAATAGTCTGCCTCACTCTTGGAATATTTGCAGGCTTTGAGGATCTGAATCAGTGGTTTTGAACTGGGAGTGATTTTTCTCTTTAGGGGACATTGGACAGTGTCTGGGACATTTTTGGTTGCCATGACTGGGGAAGGCACCTAGGGTGTAGAGGACAGGGCTGTTGCTAAATATCCTACAACGCACAGGATGGCCCCAAAGTAAAGAAGTGTCTGTTCAAAATGTTAGGAGCTCCGAGGTTAAGAAATATCTTGTTACTTGTCTGTGCTGACTCTTGCTCATGGTGATTCACCGCTTCCAGTGTGTTTTTAACTTTCTCCTTGGTAAATCCCACTGCTAGTTTTCTCCAGAGAATTTGTATTTGCTTCTTCCAACCACCAGAGGGCGCCACCAACCTGGAACGACTTTCCTTCAAGTTTGGGCTCCCTCAACACAGAATCATCCCCAGACTCAGACCTGGTGAAGGAGAATTCCGTGCACAGGGCTTGCTTCCCTAGGGCTGGCTTTCCTGTGCTGACTTTGGTCTTTTGTGGTCTCCGCCAGGTGCATGTATGTGACTATTTTAGTGCTTTGCCCAATTTCATTTCCTAGAAGAGAATAGAAAATGGAAAAATGCAAATGGTGGTAGAGGAGGAGTAGGTCTCCTAATCTTAATACAATTGGTTCAAAGATATGAAGCATTTGGCACAAGTAAGGCCAGGCCTATGGAACACCCAGGCTCTGCTCCTTTAACTTGGGCTCTGTGCACTTTGTGCTCAGCCTGCTAGGATGGGACAGAATGAATTAGAGACCAGGCATAACACCCTGACCTTATGTCTTCAGAAATAGCTTTTAAAAGGTAAGGCCCAGTTAGGGATCTTGCCCTTATTCAAATCCAAAATCCCCAAAGCTCTCAAAGCCAAGTTTATTTTGTCTATTTTGCAAACTCATTTGGCAGCAGAATCTCACCTGACCTGGCCTGTAGCTATCTATAGACTGTACTCAGTAAGAATATTTGACCCTTTTACTGCAGAAACAGTGTGTGTCTGATTACAAGGTGCTGCCCCAAGACCCTGCTACAACTGTTACATAATACACAGATTTTACACGTAGCAACTGCTAAAATCAGAACATTTTCCGACTTTCTTTTTCTTCTCTTCCTCTTCTTTATCCTCCTCCTCCTCCTCCTCCTCCTCCTCTTTTTCTTCTTCTTCTTTTTTTAAAGAACATTTCTGATTTTCAAACCTGGCTCCCAGTTCTGGGTAAGGGGTTGTTAACCCATACAATTAACATTCAGGGAAAGAACCCCCACCCCCACCACATACACCAGAACAATCTGAACCCTCACAAACCCAAGCTGTTCCATGTTTTCAACGCATGTTGGATGACAGGAGGATCTGTATTTTGCATGATTAGTATGTTGTGGTCACTCTGAGGTGAGTGTTCAGGGATTTGGGCTCCCACAGTGCTGGACATGTTTTAGTGTTGAGCACAGAAGAAACGATTCCTTAGCAAATACTTAGTTACCATCAGAGAGGTAATAAAAAAACAAAAATTACAACAAGAATACAGGCATCTACTTTATTTATTAAAATA
>PVKS010025411.1:0-29897 GCA_004027875.1 Aplodontia rufa
ATAATTGCAATATCCAGAATGTATACATATTTTATACACATTTTATATTATTTTGTTAAAATCTTGTAAGGTTGCTCAAAATAAAAAAAATTAAAAAAAAAAGAATTTGTGAGAAAATAAACTAGCTATTTGGAGTTTTTTTTTTCTTTTTCTAGCAACACTACCAGACATAAAACAGATCTTGAATGTGAGTTGTCTTCAGAGTGTATACATAAGGATAAGAAAGAAAGGACTCTGAAAGATCTATTAAGGAGAGTCATTTAAGTGGTTAGTAGTAGTACTAGACTCTATAGAAGGAGGTTTTCTCAAAAGAGGGCTAAGTGTGAAAATGTGGAGAGATCAAGGAACTTTGGTAGAATACGTTGATAAGGACAAGAAAATTGGACTGATGGGAGATTGTCATTAGTTGTTGAGATAGGAGATGTTTTAGAATAGCAGCAATTGTAAGAAAAGTGGAGTCTGAAGAGCAGTTGTGAGAACGGAATGCTAAAGTTAGAAGTGGAGTTTACTGCTGTTTGATGATTTGACAGAACTAAGAACACTCTTAACCTTAGGTTCTTACTTGGGTAGGCTTCAGGATGTGCATTTTCCTGGGAAGAGAGTACATAGCTATCAACATGTTTTCAAAACGCTTGGCTAAGCCTCAAAGTATAAAAAACAAATTAGATAATCAATTGAGTCTACATTTAAAGAAATTGCTATTTCCAACTTCTTTGTGTTTTTTTCGGCTACAGGAGCTATAATTATCCCCTTTCCTTCCTATGCTTACTGTCTGCTCAGCCTTGCAAATTTCAGGGAGAATTTTTTTTTTCAGGGTCCAGGATACACTTGTTTGCTTTTTTTTTCATTAGTTAATTTTATTTTTCTAGAGTCTAGAACAGTACCTCAGCAGTTATGGTGCTTGCCTGGCATGCGTGAGAATGCCGGTTCAAACCCCAGCATCATGTACACAACAAAGTGTTGGAGCAATGGAAGTCACAAGAAAAACTAAAAAATATTGATTCTGTCTTTCTCTCATACACTAGAAAATTTATTTTTCTAGAAACATAGTATTATTAGTTGTGATAGTGGGAACATCATGCTCCTTTGAATCACCAAATTTTAATGGAACATGTAATAATTTTATTTATTTGAATATACCTGATCACAAACTACTCAAAATATCTTATTGAAAGTGGAACATAATCAAATAATTTCTTATATTCTTCTTTGGTTTTCTAAATTTATTATTTGAAAAGTTTGTTCATAAGTAAATTAAATGGTTATGACTATACAGTAAGAATATGTTAATTAGAAACTTCATAGAGGTGCAGCCTCTTAATCTGATTCTAAGAACTGTTAAAAATCATTTTGGGTTTTAAAACATGATTTTATGCTTTGTTAATTCACTGGAATAATAGATAAATATGGGGATAGAGTTACTTGAAAATATACAAGACATTTCTTTTTGCCTACCTTTGTGGAAGAAGAAATTTAGGATAAATCTGGATGTTATATAAGCTGTTTTATAATGAGAAGGAAATGATTCTCATGAAAAGTAAAGAAGTGATCATTTCTAAGCTTGAAATGAAACATTTAGAAAGCTTATTTTTGTAACAAAAATGTAATCCTAAAATTGACAGTTGATAGATTTTACAAATACCTCAGTGTATGGAAATCCATCAGGAAAATGACAAAATGATAAAAGAGAATGTTGCACGGTAGTATTAGTGAAGATTGAAACTTGTGCTAAAAAAGCCATCATACCGCTGAGAACATCATTAGAGCTATTAACCAACCAGTATGCAGTGCCAAACACTCATACTTGGAGTGATTGATTAGAAAGTAACTGAGTTTATACTTTATGCACTCAGCCAAAAGGACAGAAATGATATAAACCTATCTAAAATACTAGGCTTTTTAAATCAAGGAAGTTGTATATTTTATGCAATGAAAAACTGATGTATTTCTAGAAAAAAAGTCACCAAGATTTAAAATACAGATGAAATAAAAATGTAGGTAGGAATAAAAACCAGTGGTGGGCAAAATGATATGAGCACCTTATGTGTTTCATAATCTATTGTTACTTCTATTGTAATGCTTAGTATTTGTTGAGTTACTAGTCCTACTCTAAACACTATATCTACATTAGTCACCACTACAAATCCACAAAGTTGTATTATTCTGCATACTTTGAAAACAAGGAATAAGATAGAAATAATAGATGATTAACTCCCTGTTGTGCATAGTCAGAAAATGGTGGAACAAGAATGTGACACCAGTGTAATTGCAGGAGAGACTTTTTTTTTAACCATTCAAAAATGATGGATATGCTCATTGCCAAATAATTTTACATCAAAGAAACTTATTCGAACAAATAGATACTCTTTCCTGATTTAAGAAATTTAGAGCTGGGTGTGGTGGAACATACCTGTGATCCAGTTGACTCCAACGCTGACACAGGAAGATCACAAGTTCCAGGCCAGCCTCAGAAACTTAGTGAGGACCTAAGCAACTTATCGAGACCCTGTCTCCAAATAAAAAATTAAAAGGGATGGGGATGTGGTTCGATGATTGAAGTACCCTAGGTTCAATCTGCAGTATAAAAAGAAAGAAAGAAAAGAAAAGGAAAAGAAATTTAGAAGGAAGCATAGATACACAAGATGTATATTATTGGCATACTGAATTATTTGCAGTTGGAAATAAAAAATATTACAAATTATCAAGTTATTGTGAAGAGTCATGGATATAAGAATAAGTCAAGCCATGTGAGTTTAGGGAAGTAATAAGAGAATTTCTTAGTTATACTATATAATCAGAGCCCAGTATCAACATTAGACCTAATCAAATACCAGTTTTGGCAATTAGAAGCTGTGTAGACTCAATTATGGCAATTATCTCATCTGTTCAATGGGAAGAAAGATTAGTATATTTTATAAAGTCATTTTCACAATTGCATAAGTTAATGCACGTTGAATACTTAGCAAAATAGCTGACATGTAATTAAAAAATAATAAAATACAAGTTTATTTCAATTTTACATTGTAATAAAATGGATATGAAAATACTGGTTCATTTATAAAGCAAATAATATATTTTACAGTAATATATTACTATTACTGTTTGGATGTGAGATTCCCCCCCAAATCTCGTGTGTCAGACTAAGTAAGAAAGCTTAGAGATGAAGTAATTGGGTTATAAAAGGTTTAACAGAGTCAGTGCATTAATTCCCTGTTAGGCAGGTAGGATGCTGCTACAGTTGGGTCCCTGGGTGGGGGAGGTGTTGAGGTTTACATTTTGTCGTTGTTGAGCAGAGTGCTTTCTCTCTCCTTCTTGGTGGCCATGTCTAAACCTGCTTTTCTCCACCATACCCTTCCATCATGATGCTCGGCCTCACCTCTAAATCTGAGGAATGGGGTCGATCATCTATGGACTAAAACCTTTGAAATTGCAGCCCCTGAATAAAATTTTTATTGGTTCTTGTTAGATATACATGACATTAGAAAACAAAGTGACATAATTATGAAAGCATGGAGTTTAACTTGTTCTAATTCAGTCCCCGGTACCTCCCACACCTGTTCTTGTCTCCTACTCTACTGATCTATTATTTACTATTAGATTGTTTGTTTTTAGTTTAGTGAATTATTGATACACATGTTGATGAGATTCACTGTGATGTGTTCATATATGAACATAGGAAAGTTAAGTCTGATTCATTCCACAAACTTTCCCTATAACATTCCTCTTCCCCCGTTTCCTTCTCCTTTTTCTATTTCTCGGCCCTTTTCCTTATTTTGGGTTAGTTTCAACATATCAGAGAGAATATTTGACCTCAGAAGATGGAAAGACTTCCCATATTCTTGCATAGGTAGAAATAATATTATCAAAATAGCCATATTGCCAAATGCACTATACAGATTCAACACAACACCTATCAAATTCCAATGATGTTCTTCACAGAATTAGAAAAAAATAGTTATGAAATTCATGTGGAAAAATAAGAAACCCAGAATAGCCAAGGCAATGCTTAGCAAGAAAAGCAAAACAGGAGGCATTTCAATACTGGAGTTCAAATTATACTACAGAGCTATAGTTACAAAAATAGCATGGTACTGGCACGAAAATAGACATGAAGACCAATGCAAAAGAACAGAAGACAGAAACAAACCCACACATGTGTATTGCACCATACATGACAAAGGTGCCAAAATCAAGTTGGAGAAAAGATAGTCTATTTAACAAATGGTGGTGGGAAAACTGGAAATCCATACGTAGTAGAATAAAACTTAACCCCTATTTCTTGATCTACATAAAACTCAACTCAAAATGGATCAAAGGAATTAGGCCAGAAACCCTTTACTTACTAGAAGATAATGTAGGCCCAACACTCCAACATATTGGCTCAGGAACTGATTTCCTTAACAAGACCCCTGAAGCACACACACACACAAAATAAACAAATAAAAATAAAAATCAATAAATCAGATGGCATCAAATTGAAAACCTTCCTTACAGCAAAGGAAACAATCAAAGTGTGAAGAAAGAACCAACAGAATGGGAAAGAATATTTACCTCCTGCACCTCAGGGCATTAATATCCAAAATATACAAAGAACTCAAAAAACTAAAAAAAAAACCCAACAAATAACCTAATCAATCAATGGATAGAAGAACTGAATAGACACTTTTCAAAAGAACAAATGCAAATGATCAGCAAATATATGAAATGATTTTCAATATCTCTAGCAATTACAAAGTGCAAATTAAAACTACACTGAGATTTCATCTCTCTCCAGTCAGAATGCAATTATCAAGAATACAAAGAATAAATGTTGGCGAGGATGTAGGGAAAAGGGTACACTTATACACTGATAGTGGTACAACAGTATGCAAATTGGTGCAACCACTTTGGAAAAGGGTATGAAGATTTCTCAAAAAAAAAACTAGGAACGGATCCACCACTTGACCAAGCTATCCCATTCCTTGGTATATATCCAAAAGATCTAAAATCAGCATACTGCAGCAATGCAACCACATCAGTGTTTATAACAGCACAATTCACAATAGCTAAGTTATGGAGCAAACCAAGATGCTCTTCAACAGATGAACAGATAAAGAAGATATGGTATGGGGCTGGAGTGGTTGCTCAGTGGTTGGAGCACTTGCCTGGCATGTGTGAGGATCTGGCTTCAAACCCAGCACTACATATACAACTAAGTGTCTGAGAAACAAATGCCAGATAAAAAAATAAATAAAAATAATTCTCTCTCTCCTTCTTTCTCTCCCCCCTTCTTTCTCTATCCCCCCTTTCTCTCTTAAAAAAAAACAAAGAAAAGACAATATGGCACATATACACAATGGAGTATCACTCAGCCTTAAGGAAGAATGACTTAATGTCATTTTCTAGCAAATGGATGGAACTGAAGGATATCATGCTAAGGGAAATAAGCCAATTTCAAAAAATCAAAGGCCAAAATAAACTTTTTCTCCTCTACAATTATTCTTGTCAGGTCTTTTGGTCATAGCAGCAAAAAAGCTGACTAAAACAATTATTTGCACTAATTTTTAAAATATTTCTATCATTTATAATTAAAATTAGGTAGTACATTTATAAATAAGTTGTACTAGAGAATTCTAGCTTGCTAAAATATTATTGATATTCAGGTAACATTAAAAATCAGTTTACAGGGGCCCGAATGGTGGCTTAGCAGTTCTGGTGCTTGCCTGGCATGCACTAGAAGGTAGGTTTGAACCCCAGGCCCACGTACACAATGAAGTGTCAGTGCAATGAAAGGCACATGAAAAACTAAATAAAATTGATTCCCTCTCTCTCTCTCTCTCTTTCACTGTCCCTTTCTTTAAAAAAATCACTTACATAGAATTGAGAATAAATTTTTGGACCAAGAAAAAAATTTAATTTAGTGTTTAACTTTTAATTAACTACATATCTTAATTCTCAACATAAATAAGGAGACATTGCCAAATATTTCACCAACAGGGATTTACAATACATACATAAACAATTTGTTTGTCCATTATTACTTTGCTAAGGTAAGTTTCATGCTTTATAAGCTTACTTTTAAAGTATTTTAATCTGTAAATATTGACAAAACCAGACACTGAATATATCAATTCAGTAGCATATGTTTTATTTTGCTCTAAACATTTCAGTATTTGAGTTTTGCTAAATTGAAATATTCAAATTTCTTTCAAATAGTAGCTCGAAAGTGCTTCAACTGTATATAGTACTTTATACACGAAATGCCCTGTGGCATGTCTTTGATTATATTTACTTCCAAATTTTGCCTTTTAGTTACATTAGTGGAACAATAGCTGTTTTTAATAATCAGCACTGCCTATTCCATGATTTGTCCAAGGCTATTCATGAACTATATTTTGTATTTTTACTTTCTTAAACACAAAGTGCTCTGACTTATTTTATGCCTTAATTTGCTTGATACTAAAGTTTAGCCTGCACATTTTTAAATATGATTTGAAAATTTCAGAAAACAATGTAAATCTACACATAATAAACATTCTAAAGCATTTTATTTCTTTTTAAAGATAAAGGGACAGTGAGAGAGAGAGAGAGAGAGAGAGAGAATTAATTTTATTTAGTTTTTCATGTGGCGTTCATTGCTCCGACACTTCATTGTGTATGCGGTGCTGGGGTTCAAACTTGAGTCCTTGCCCATGCTAGGCAAACACTGTAACAGCTGAGCCACTGATCCAGCCCTTCAAGCATTTTAAATGACTCATGTTCTTAAACACAATTTGACCCCATAGAATTATTCAGTGCTCTTGTTGACACAACTTCCAATTTTCCTTGACCAAAGAAAATCATGCAATTTTCACAATGACAAAGGCAATAAAATTTAATTCTGTGATTAATATTTTTGTTATATAAAGACACCAATATGTTTTTCTAAAAAAGAATTCAAACACTATCCAGTTGATATATATATATATACACACACATATACATACACACTAATAGGAAGTGTGTAACTTACCACTAATCTATGTTCTCCTGTTAGCTATTGGTTTTAAAGTACAATAAGATAGTTATCAGGGTCATGTGCAAATCAATAAAAACCATGCCAAAATTTGTATTCCCTTTTAGAACTAGATGGAATAAACAGAATAGTAATGTTTAACAAAGTAAAATTACCAACCTACAACATTAATGATTAACACACTTGAAATATATGGCTTATATTTCTTTAAGCTCATTAATATAATGAGTGAAAATCAAATTCTGAGCAAGATACCTACTTTAAAAACAAACAAACAAAAATCCTTACTTTGTAGGGAATAAGTAGAGAACAGGGTTTCTATGAAGGTTACTACTTCAGGCCTGCAGTGCACATTTCTGAGGCCTGATAAAGTCCTCAGAATCAAAGCAGAGTCCCTGGGGAGCTGGGGGTAGGGGGTGGGTATTATCTACAGTGTTCATTACACATACAGAAAAATATGAATTTATCTTACTTTTATTTATTATTTAATTTAATAGCTTTCATGTCAGTGAAGCCTTATCCTTTTAAACATATTTTAACATCCTTATCAGCTTCATAATAGCACAATAAACTCTACTATGATTTCTTTCCTATTTCCCACTATAGGACATTTTAAATTTTTGTATATTTGATATTTTAATTAACAACATACCAAATTGTTTATAATCCCTTCAGGATAAAAACTTAGAAGTATAATAGTGATGTCAAAGAATTTACATGTAATAAACTTTGAGTAATATTTCCTGATTATCCACCCTAAAAATAGTATGCTTTTATACTTCCATCCAAAGAAAAATTAAATCCCTGCTTCTTTATACCTTTTCCATTATTACATTTTATGAAAATTTTGGAACTTGATCTGATTTTGCTTTCTTCTAACTTTGTAATATATGACAAAGTGCCAGTTTTCTATTTATTCCTTAATCATATTATCTATCCAGATGTTATGTTTAACCTCTGTGCAAATTCTTGAAGAAATTTGGTTTCTTCATTGATGGAGTCCTCTGAAAATTCGAACACTAAATGCCATAGACCTAAGACTCTCAGTGTCTCCATAGTTTGCAAAGGTGCAGCCATGCTTTCTGTAATCAATGTTTCGTAGGCAAACCTTGGTAACTGGTCTTGCCAATTGGTCTTTCCTGCAGAACCAAAATACCTTTAGAACTTTGAATTCAAGGTGTGGAGGCTTTTTTAGATATCATCCTCAGGCAGATGATCACCAAAGCTCATTTGTTGTTAGCCTGATTCAAATACAAGACCGTCTTTTAAAATTATATATATTTAAAACGCGCTGTAGAATGTGGTTCCTACTCATTGACAACAGTGTGCCTTAAGCGTTTATTCATGAGCATGATGAAGATACATTTCTCACTTGCTGGTATGATAATGTAATATTTTGTCAGAATGTTTACAAATAGCATTGAAGCAATAAATTATCCATTATAAAAATTTTAAATTCTAATATTCTCCTAAGCTTTAAAAGCATCAGAAATAATTATTATTTTGGTACCAGGGATTAAACCCAGGGGCACTTAGCCTCTGAGCCACATCCCCAGACCTTTTTATATTTTTTATTGAGACAGAGTCTCACTAAGTTGCTGAGACTAGTTCTGACCTCATGACCCTCCTGCCTCAGCCTCCAGAACGACTTGGGATTATAGGAGTGTGCCTCAACGCCTGGCAGATATCTTCAATACAATCTATTTTGTTAGAATTTCTTGGTACAGAATCTTGAATTAAAGAGAAAATAGTGTAACAACTAAGTTTGGCAAATGTATTTTAATAGTTATGCCATTCACTCAAGGAAAAATTTTATTACTTTGAATTGCAAAGTCTAGTATATCCTTTGACACTAAGGAAGTTCTGTCAAAATTTTTTATTAGGATTCATGTAAAAAATCATACATTCCATTAAATTGGTGTAACATATGATATTGCTCTTTTAGGTAGATCTGATTTTATGTCCTATAAGGTTAGTTAGGTGATACTTGTGGCTCTTCTTTACTTTTTTAGCTGAATTGGGTGTAGAGACAAAGAGTGAGCGTTTTCAAGCATTGGTTCAGTTAAATGATACATAGCTAAAAACTTTTACAATCTGGCAATAAAAAGTGCCATTTCTTATGAATATACACCTATGTCAGTCATCTACCACATTCTCTGAATATATTTTAAATTCCTAAGTCAGGGTACACACATTCCAGTTATATATCTTAGCTCCAACAGGTGCTTTTCCTATCTTTCTGCTAGTTTTTCTTTCTTATTCTCTGGGTTTGGTATCAGGAACGTTTTTGGTGTAAGTTGAAATTTTAAATTAACTTCTCTTTCTCCTGAATAAGAACTCTTTGAAGCCATTCTCATTCTAACAGCCAAATTACAGAATAAATACTGTCCACACCAGGGTGGAAGGACTTGACTTTGTCAGAAATAGATAACTATCAGCACTAAGAATGTCTCTCACTGTCTGATAGTGAGTCTAAATAACCTGCCAAGTCCTTCCAGACCCCACTCTTAGTTCAAAATAAAAACGAGACTTTCTCAAATGTCACCTCACCTGTCATTCTATTTTCCGCTAAAAGGGATGACCACACGCTCACCTGCTGTACACCCTAAGGGCCAAGTTCTTACTCCTTCACCAGCACATCTATTGGAGAAAAATGTTTGCCTTTTTACCTTAAAAGTTCTGTTTGTGATTATTTAAGCTTCCATGAAAGAAAATACATAATTCGACACATGTCAACCTGTGTATGGAAGATTTTTTTTTGTTAAATGCCTTATTTTTGCTCCTTTATGAGAAAATTATATAAATTATATTACATGTAATATATTACATTAAATAAAATATTATCACATAAGAAGATAGTTGTATTTTAAATAGAAAAGTGTAATGGAAAGAAAATAGTACTAGTTAATATGATCTATCAAGAAAAATACTTTAGTTTTGTTTTGTTTTGATTTGGCCATCATAAACTTGTCCCTCTACACCAGTTATAGTACCTGATGTGATAATTAGTAGACCATCTGGACCATGTATATTAGTTAGGATTTTCCAGATAAACATAACCAAGGTCTGTAGTCAGCAAGCTAGAGGCCCAAGATAGCTGATAAGTGTTAAATTTGAGTCTGAAAGTTAGTAGGCTCGGGGTTCAAAAAGATCAAATGCTTCAGTTCTTGTGTGAAGATATTAGATGACTGATGCCCCAGCTCAAGCAGTCAGGCAGGAGGAGCTCTCCCTCACTCTTTGCAAGATCAGCATGTTTGTGTAAGGCCTTGAACTGATTGCATAAGGGCTGTCTGCATCAGGAGGACAGTCTGTGTCTATTGGTTCAAATATTAATCTCATCTTAAAACAGACTGACCTAGATTATGTTTGACTGAGTATCCCAGTCTCCCATAGTCCCATAAAATTGGCACATAAAATTAATCACCCTACTATGTCTCATCTGATCTAAAGGAACAATCTAATGGAAGTTAAGGGCCTTGCTCCTGATGTAATAGCACTTGGAAAAGAGGGTCAATGACAGCATCGCTCTAATGCAAGGGACAAGAGCTGGGGGAGGGAGCAATACCAAAAGATCAGATCTTGGTTATAGAACGCAGGTGCTAAGACCCAACTAGACTTCTCAGCATGTCTATGATTAAAAACGGCCACCACAACCACAAAGCAATATGGAAGTAAAAACATTGTCGCATTCTGTTCCATTTTGGCTTGCATATTTGGACTGCTAGCCAGCTGTAAGATGATCCAGTATTTGAGGATGTCCTACCTTGGGTACCATGAATGGAGAAGGTCATTATGTATTTCATTTGTTCATCACACCCCAACAAACAATGATGTAGTTTTCTCCATATTAGTATTTAATTAGGTGCTGGAAATACTAACATAGAATAAACTGCAGTGGTAGACTGGAAAAAGATGAAGAGAGGCTGTTAGCCAGTCAGTGCAGAAGCCATTCCACAGCACTGGCTCATCTCCCAAGGCTGGAGAGATACCTATAAAATCATTTATTTAAGGCATATGCAGTGCAGATGTGACTTTCCTTTTAAATCTACTCATGCCATTCTTTTAAAAAGGGTTTTATTTTGGAATAGGGATGTGACTCAGTGGTAGAATGCTCACCTAGCATGCCCAAGGCCTGGGTTTGGTACTCAGCACTGAAGAAAGAATGTTTTGTTGTTTATTTTACAATAATATAAACAAAACATTTATATTTTGTATTTGTAATATAAAATTTAAGTATAATATTCACAAAATAAGTATACATTTATTAAAAGTAAAAATGAATTTTTGTCTGACTAAACACACCTGTAAACTGCCCAGATCAACAAACAGAATGTTTCTAGCCACCAGAAGTACTGATTATGCCTCTTCCCAGTCACTAACCACCTTCTGAAAAAGATGAATATTGTTCTGACTCTAAACTGATAGATTTGTTTTTTTTTTAAAGAGATAATCAATTTTTAAAAAAATTTTCCATCTGACTTTTATTTCTCTGAAACTTAGTTGTGTATATGGTACTGGGATTTGAACCCAGGTCCTCAAGCATGCCAGGCAATCATTCCAACCACTGAGCCACTGCTCTAGCCTCCATGTTTTTTATTTTTATTTTTTTGAGATAGTGTCTGGCTTGGAACTTGCAATCCTCCTGCCTCAGCCTCCCAATCTGCTGGAATTGGTGGTATGCACCACTGTACCTGGTTTATTGTTTAAATTTATTTTGATAATTTTTGAACTTATTTTAAATGTAATAAGTGCAAATTTATTAAGAACAACTGAAAGAGTAGTATTAAAAAAAAATCAAATGTCACATTTTGAAGCTGCTTAGTATCACAGGTTTTTTTTTTTTTTTTTGAGCAAGTTCTTCTCCCCTTATTGCTTGTCTTGTTTTACACAAGGTTTCCATTTGTCTGGATTAAGGTCTCAGTCCTATCTCAATAAATTTCTTATCATTTCATTTACATTTGAACCTGCTTGCAGAGCTGGCATCTTGACTGATATTGCTTTCCTATTTTACTTACCTACTTCAAACCCTGGATGCTTCTGTTTCCAAGTGCCCAGTTGAATCTCCACAATCAATAAAACTTACCCCACCAACAAAGAAAAAATGAAATTTTTCCTGATTTTATTTTGAATCTACTGATCTTTTTCTTATTTTCTGGCACTAAATTGAGGCAACCATGTTCCCTTATCTCTTTCACCTAATCTAATTATATAAACCTAAATGATAAAGTGTTGTTAATCTCAAATTAAACATCATTAGTTTTAGATTAGGGTACATAGGATAGATCTACCTGATTAGGTTATATGAACTATATTTGTAAGTTATTAATAATTATAATTAAAATTAATGTGTTAACAACACAATAGTGTGTTAATATAATGATTACAGAAATGTGTAGTGACATGAAAAAGTCCCAATTCTGTAATTATAAATTCCATTTTTACTAATGGATTTAATGGATTTCCAAGGCAAAGGAATAAAATTAGAATAAGATACTTTTGCAAATGTGAAAACCAAAGTGTACGTGGAAAGTTACAGTCAGATAATGATTTAGTGTGACTATTTATTTAATCCATTCTTCTGCAGAAAGACTCAAATCAAGCATAAAGCCAAACCTCTTGAAAGCTTAAGGTATGTTAGGCAGGACCAAAGGTGATAAGTAGAAGTAGTTCACACTTCTCCATCAAGAGGTGATGTGTTGAAATGGAAAAACATTAGCATGGGCTATAAAACTTCAAGCCTGTCAAAGAAAAAAGATAGTATTTTTATAGCTAATGTAGCTCTAGGAATTACAGAAAATACATATAATTTGCTCTCTGGTAGCAAATAAAATACATACAAGGAAAGCAGACTTTCACTTTTCTTCCTACTAGAGCTGCTATAGCTTATTAATATCTCCACCCTAAGGTTCTGGGAGCTATCTGGATGTAAAAAGAGTATGTGTATGCACCTGAATAATCATCATTAATAAAAACATTAAGAATCTAATTTTTGTGCCTCACTTGCTATGAATGTTAAGGGTTCAGTCTGAGCACCTCAATTGTAAAGAAGGTCATATCCATTCCAGAAGTTGTGGGGTGCAGTAATAGAACAAGAAGAAAGGAGGGGAGACTTTGTGAAAACAGAGAAAATTAAAACACAAGCTTTCTGTAAGGCAATAGATGTGTTAAATTCGAAGAAGCAAAAGATGATGTTTGGATTCATGATCAGGACTTCTTCCATAAGGTGCTTTTCACAGTCTGTTATTAGATTTCCATCACCACAACAAACACCCAAGATCTTCAGCTAATAAAAGGAAAGGGCTTATTTCGCCTCACAGTTGTGGAGGCTTCAGCCAAGGATTGGTTGTTCCTGTTGCTTTGGGGTCTGTGTTGAGGCAGTACATCATGGTAGAATCATGTGGCCAAACTGTTCACCTCATGACCAGGTCACAAAAGAGAGGAGGAAAACCATAATGGAATCCCAATACCCCTTTGAAGACATATCCCCAGTAACTAGAAGGTTTCTTCCTAGACTCCAGCTCTTAAAGTTTGTACACCTCCCAGTGTTTCCATGGGCTTGTGGACCAAGTTCTTAACACATGAACTTCTGGAAGACATTTCTCTAATCCACAGCGCCATTTAAACTTAAAGAACTATTACTTTTCTCCAACTTTCACATCTAATTGTGTATACTGATTATATTATAATAAATTACAATTATACTGTGTCTTGAAGTTTTTAATTACCTTTGCATATGCACACGTCTTATCTGCCCACTTAGAATTTTTTCTGCATCTATTACTCACTATGTTTTCCCACATATCTGAAACACAATAGAATAGAAGCAAGAACTGGGTAGCCAATAGAATTTGTTGATTAATTAATTAAATCCTTTTAATTCCATACAATAACTTACTGATTTTGATTCAGAGTCAAATGAAAAGGAACAAAATTCAAACAAAGGTAGCATACAATAAATCTTTTTATGATGACACAGAATTAATTACAGAATTAATCCAGTAACATAGATTCTCTCTTCTTTCAAAACTTTATAAGCTATTCTGCCTATTGAATAACCAACTGTTTCAGTCAGTTTTTTTACTGCTGTGAACAAAAGACAAAGGAACAACAAGAGGAAGAAAAGTTTATTTCGGGGCTCATGGTTCCAGAGATCTTATTCCATAGGTGCCAACTCCGTACTTTGGGGCCCGGGATGAGACAGAACATCACAGTGGAAGTGTGTGGCTGAAGAAAGTGGCTCAGGAAATGCACACTGGGAAGGAGAAGGAGAGACAGAGACAGAGAGCTCCTCTCACTATGGAGGAAATGTAAAACCCAAAGGCACACCTCCGAAGACACATCTCCTCCAGCCACACCCTACCTGCCTACAGTCACCACCCAGTTAATCCCTATCAGATTAGGATAAAACTCTCATAACCCAATCATTTCACCTCTATAATCTCTTCTCTTACAAATGATATTTGGGGAACACCTTGTATCTAAACCATAGCAACAACAGAGGTAAAAGGCATGAAGATCACAACCTAAGTTTTACTTTAGTTAAAATTGTAGTTAAGCCTGAAGATTTTATTTAATAAATAGAAAAGAATCAGAATATTGAGATTTAAGTTTTGGGGGTTCATATATGTACATGGATATACTCAGGAGACAGCTCTTGAATCACTTTTTTACTGGTTGCATAAAAAATTGCCACTGTTATAATTAGGTAAGAATATGTGAATCTGAATGTGCCAGACAGTGAAAGTCTTTCTATAACCATTTTCCAGGAGAATGAAGCTTTACCCAACATGTAGAATGAAGATGACTTGGGCAGCAATTCTGCCTCAAGTACGAGAATTAGAATTTAATGTGCCATAATATCAAGGTCATTAGAGATTTTAACTCTAAAATATTTATAGAATTTATCTGAAGGAGTCAATTACTGTTTTGTAACAATTTAATCATTAAAATCATATCAGGCATGGAAATATTCTGCACAGTACAGAAATGCTGCACACTTAGCACACCAAGAATTATGTCTTCTGATAATGATCTTTTGCAAAAATATCGTGAAATGCTTGGCTGAACTTTTCTTTTTCAAAATACGTAGTTACATAAAACAAGTAGTGAGAAGAGTATTATTTCCCACTCACCTAAATTAGTGATTAATAATTTATTTGCTTAATATTTCATATTTCTGTGAAGGATTATTCTTAGATTTTATCTATATTTATTATTTAAAAAGTACAAAATGGAGTTTTTAATGTTCATTCTTAGAAAAAATAACATGGAAATAGTTTGAATAATTGAATTCTTCAAAATACTTTTGTCAAATATATGCATTTTATTTGTATTAAAAATATCAATGAAAATAGAAGCAAAACATCCAGTCTAGCTCCTGCTGTTATGCTATTAGTGTAGACTCGCTGTATAACATCTTATTTCAATCTGCATAAAAGAAATTGCTAGAACTCTTCAAATGTACATTTTGAAACACTCCCAGATGTGTACTAGCATTTGGTTTAGGTCTTAAAGTTTTTTCAAGGTCATGCATATGAAATTATAATATGCTGATAAGTTGGATAGACACGTAATCAATAGTTTCCACAATTCTGTAGGGTACCTTTCACGTTCATTAAGTGGTATTTTGAAGCATGCAAACTTCTCTAAATTGATGAAATTCATTTTATCTATTTTTTCCCTTGTCCATGTTCTTTTGGTATTGCATAAAAGAAACCATAATGCTGATAAATGTATTTCCTCATAATCGTCTTACAAAACTTTCAGTTCTTATATTTAAGTCTGTGACTCATTTTAAGTTAGTCTTTAATGTGGTTGGAACTTATATCCATATGGATAAAGAACTTTGGTGCGTAACTCATTTTTTTGTGATTCTGCCTCTTTCTAAGAACTTGTCCCTTTCTCACCCTCTACTTCCTAAATTACAATTATGAATATATTACTACATATATGGTGTCTCACAGGTCTCTGAGAGTCTGTCCATTTTACTTATTCTTATCTTCTTCTCAATGAATAAACTTCACCCCAGTTGTCCTATTTTCAAGGTTGCTGATTCTTTCATTGGCAAAGTAAAACATGCTGCTGAGCTCTCCTAGTGCATTTTTCATTTCAGCTGTTTTTGACTCTAGAATTTTTTCTTGGTTGTTTCTATAATTTATATTTATTTGCTTGTATTCTTCATGTGGTGAGACACAGTTCTCATACTTTCCTTTGATTCTTTAGATATATTCCCTTTAATTTTTAAACATAGTTACTTTTTCTAATAATATTAACATCTGCACTTCTATAAGGCCAGTTTCTATTGAATGCTTTCTTCCTTTATCTATGACAATATTAACTCTGAGTTTCCAGAATTTTTGTTCTCATTGATGTTAAAAACTAAACATTTTAGATAATACGTGGCTACTCTGGAAATCAGATCTTTGTCTCCCCATTTCCTCTTATTTTTCTTGTTGCTGCTATTGCTGTTTATTTGATTAATTGCATTCCTAGGGTAATCCTCTCAAGTCTTTATTCCCTGTTGTATATGCTCATCAATCAATGATTGTTCAGTTAACTTAGGTGTGTGGATGGTTAAACTGGGCAGAAATTGTTTTGCTTGCTTTAATCCACGCTTTCTGTTCTTGGCTGAGTGGCTCTATGTGTGTATTTGGACAATACTTTAATGGTCTATCTTTTTGCAACTCTGTAACAAGTATACTTCTTGTTCTCATAGAGCTTCAAGGGCAGCCAAAGGCTGGAGATTAAGGCCTTATCAGGAATTTCCTTAGTATGTGCAAAGCCCTACATGTGTGTGTTCTATAGATCCCCAGTATTACATCAGATTTCAAGAGCTCCCTATGAACATCTCACTCTAAATAATTTTCCCCC
Organism: Aplodontia rufa; assembly: GCA_004027875.1. Taxonomy (NCBI): domain Eukaryota; kingdom Metazoa; phylum Chordata; class Mammalia; order Rodentia; family Aplodontiidae; genus Aplodontia; species Aplodontia rufa. Next base: position 16,865 of record PVKS010025411.1, read on the forward strand.
AATGGGTATTTTTCATCTCAGGCACTTTCAAAGTTAAAAGAGTTGTCATTGATTGATTATTTCCTGCTAAGCCAGCTCTGAGTTGGATCAAATAACAAAAGTCCTGTATATGTGGTTTTATCAATGAGCCAAAAATTCAAATAATAACACTTCTATGGAGACAAAGCTTCTGGAAAGTCACCTTTACTCAGTCTGCCCCTTCAGTGGTTGCTTGACTCCTGGCTTCACAGTCACAGAGCATCAGAAAAGGAAATGGGATTAGGAGAAGCTAAACTACCACAAAGCTCAGTGGTCTTAATGCAAAGAAGTTTCTCTAGAATAAATGCTCATTGTGCTACTGTAAGCCTTATATTATTTTTTAGATTTCTGAAAAAATTGATTTTAAAATTTTTACCAAAGTTTTATTGACTTTATAGAGAAGTGAATTTTCATAGGTCCTTTTCTCATAGTTACAGGAGTCTCCTTGGTGACTAACCAATAAAATATTACAGCAGTTCTACTGCACGGCTTCTAAAGCTAGGTCACAAAAGAAAACCCAAGGTATGCCTAGCTCCTTCTCTTGGGATTTTATCCATGGAAACAGAAACAATACTTTGAGTAATCTTTGGACACATAAAGAATTTAATTGTAGAAAATTTGACCAACACCAGAGCATGGTGGTACACACCTGTAATTTGAGTGGAGAGGCTAAGGCAGGAGGATCACAAGTTTAAGACCAGTGTCAGCAACTTAGGGAGACCCAGTTTCAAATGTTTAAAGAAAGTGATGGTGATGGGGATTGGGGATACAGCTCAGTGGTAAAGCACCTCTGGGTTCAATCTCAGTACTGCAAAAAAGAAAATAAAACAGACAAATAACTCCAGGTGAGACTCCAGATCACAGCTAGAAGCAATTACAATTATATATGTGAGAAGACTTCAAGTTGTTTTCAGTCACCATCTGGTAAACTACTTGGGAAAATCCCGAGTAAGTAGTGGCTACTTGAGCCTAATCAACTGTCTATCAGAAATCTTAGTAAACAATAACAAAAAATGATTATTTTATGCCGTTTTCCAGGTCACATAGTAACAAAATATTGGTAAAGATTTGGATACCAACAGTGGGATGTTGTGTAGCAAAACTTTAAATATGTGGCATTGGCTTTGACACTCAGTGGTGGAAAAAATCTGGAAAAGCCAAAATTTTGGAATTTGAAGGAACTTTACAAGGCTTTTGGTGGGTACCTAAACAAAAAGTGAGAAAAATATTATTGGAAGTTAGAAGAAAGAAATCCATTGTGTTAACAGATGAGTATCTTCTAAGTCTGCTTCATGCATTGTTACATCCTGGCTGAAGGTTTTTAGCAAAATCTCTGCCTTTGGTATTGTAGAAAATAGAAAATGGGCTTAAGGAACTAGGTATCTGGCTAAAAGGACTTTAGGCAAAGTGTTGGAAATGCCACCTGGATTCTTCTTTTTGCCTATAATAAAATGAACAGAGTGATTAGTTAATGAACAGGTGGTTAAATATAAAAGAGCCAAAACTTGTGCGTTTCAAAATAAAACTGTTTCCTGTTCCCAGATTCTCAAAATGGCAAACGATTCTTCAATTCAGAAATGACTTCTAGGCAAAGATTAGGCCCACAGCACTGCAGGGAAAACACACACTGTCTCAAGTCAAGAAAGCATGACTGCTAAACTCCTTGTTAAGCCCCAGAAAGTGGTAAATTGTTGCCTCAGATAAAGTATGCTCCATGGATTTTAAAGGTGTGTACCACTCAGTTAAGCATATGGTTTCTAAGAATCTTGATATTGCTTCTGTACATAGAGTTCCAGGGAATCTAAGGTAGAAAAGGACTTAACCAAAGAGATTTGTGAATGGAGATGTTGCTTTTGGTGTGAATAGCAATACAGCTCATAGATCCCCAAAGTCTTAAGGAAATTATATCTTTGGAAATATGTTGAACTAAAGAAGAAAAAAATGATATAAAAGAAAAAAGTCCTTTAGACAAACTTTGGTGGGCATGAAGCAGACTTAGAAGGTAGTCATCTGTTAGCACAAGCCTCATTTGGGTGGAAAATGAAAGGTTATTCAGAGGGCAGGGACAAGAGCCTCTGATCATAGCTAAGATGTGTAAAAAATTATTCCCAAGAAGTAGGACTGAGCCATACTTGAGAACCTGGCAGCATGTGTTTGGATGGTTTTCAGATTTTCTGTAGAACCCTGCATCACCTGTGTTAATGTACTGTGGATGATAGTGTCTTCAATAGCTATACTATCCTTGCTTTACTGTGGTAGTTTCGTTGTTTGGGGGAGAGGTAACTGGCCTCTTTGTTCATGGATGTTCAGGCTAAGAAACAAAACTCAATTTGTACTTGGCTTTGATTTAGATCAGAAAAAAACTGAACCTGAAGCCACAGTAGATACATCTTTGCAGGGCTGGGGAGGTATTTTACAGGTGATAGGAATATAAATTGTTTGGGGACAGAAGGAAAATGATCATGGTTTTAAAGCATGTTTACTAAATCTTGACATCTCCCCATGATGAAATACAGTCTAATTCCTCTTCTTTTCAACATGTGCTGGTGTTAATAACTCACACATAATGAATAACATGCAACAGAAATGAGGCTATATTTCTATGTGAGGTGATGGAAAACACAGCTGGCTTTTTCCTCTATGCACATGTGCTCTAAGGAACCCAGCCACCACACTGGGTGAAGTCTAGGACACATGAAGAGGCACCTGTCTACTTGTCATCTTCAGCAGAAATCCCATCTTAAAGATAACATTAATTAGTAAACCTGGAAGTGAGGTAGGCTTCACAATGACTTTGTCCAAGAAACCACACGATTGCAACATCACACAAAGACCTGAAGTGATGACTAACTTAAACTGGTTAACACACAGAACCTTTACAGATAAGGAAACAAATTAATTTTGTTTAACACCACTAAGTTTGAGGTGACTTAAAATTTATTAATGCATAACCAGAGTTTCTTTAATGTTTCTAATGATTCCATGGAAATGGAATCTCCACACACCACAGTCTCTGTCACCTCTCTCTCTCTCTCTCTCTCTCTATATATATATATATATATACACACACACACATATACATACACATACATATATATATATATATATACAATGTACATCATATGTATATGCATGTTCATATGATGTATATTGCTCATTTACTTTAATCTTACAAAAATTTACATAGTTCTGGAAGTCACCAGTGCTCCTTTATATAAGTTTTTGCTTTTTGTATCCTGATTTAAATATTTAAATTGCATAAAACTTCTGGTATTTATGTCTTATAAAATGTTTAATAAGCATGTAGATTTTTTTCAAATGGCAAAATTATTTCATTTTACTGAGTTAATGTCACCTGCTCAGAAATGGACATACTTCCAAAAAAGTTAATGGAGCTTCAGAGTCAGGGAACTTCATTGATACAGGTCCTTTCCAAGGCCCTGGTATTTTGAGGATCAGGCTAAAGAGAAGTTAAAGGATAATGCATTTGGGATGGGCTTACTAGGGTATATTTAAATGATTAGTAATTACATCAATGTGTGGATGACTAATTGCTTTTTGGTCTGGTGTTGGAATTGCTTCCAGGAGTATTACAATCCCCTCTGCTGACTAATCAAGTACTCATTTGCATTGTGATATGAAAATATATGGTCTAATAGCTAAGTATTTATTAAAATAATTGAAAAAGATGAAATACACAATTTTTTAAACTATAATTGGGAAAGCATTTTAGAACATTGTACTTGAAATAAATGAAAAATATAGACTTTTCATTTGGCAGTAATTTCAAATTTATTTGTTAAATAACTGAGAGCAAAATTGGAAAAAATTAATGGACTATAAAACAAATTAAGTAAACATGAATAACATCAATAGAAACTATTCTGTAATCAAGGACCAAACTGTTGTTAAAACAAATTTCAAATCATATCAATAGCTATAATTATTATTGAAGGTATAAATAGGCTCTTGAATTATTTTATAATTCAATTAATAGAGAATAAATAATTGTTTGAGTTCCATAGAGTTGTTTTTTTCTGGCTGGCTTGACATCATGAAGTACTGACACCAAAGAAGAAAGCATATAAATTGGAAGAGGATATTAACATTGCAATGCTGGTTTCTATCTCTTTACAGGAAAAAGAGTTTTGATTTTTCAATTTTATCAAATTCTGCAAACACTCTCACCATGGCCATTTCAACTTACCAACCTCAACTCAACAGCTGGGAAAAGATGCACATAACTGCCTCCTTTGGGTACGGGTGGTATGAGTGTGGTTTCGACTCAGCTCTGCTATCACAACAAGGATATTAACTGCAAACTGGTTGATGAGGATCATCCATGACATTTGAGAGTAGTTATTGCCCAAATAAATTTGAAATTCTTTAAAATATTACAGTTTGTATGTCAAAAAGAAAAGGTAGTCTTTATCTGACAACAATCCTAGAGAAACGTGACACTCATTATGTTGAATTACCAGCTTAAATTGTAAATAATCTCACCAGAGGAAATATTGAATTAAGTTTTTATTTTTCCACAAAGATATTAGAAAACAATGGTCAAATGCCGAGGAGAAAAAAGAATATGTACCCTGAAAATACAAGGAAGAAAGCTTAAATGATAGATGAGGCACTTAATATGAGAATATAATTTAAATGCTTGATATGTAAGTACTGTTTATTGTTTATACTTTGCAATTTGCTTTCTTTTCTCATGCTAAATATTTTCTTTATCATTAACTTTGTATTCACAGTTTTTTTTCTTTTTCTTAAAAAAGACACAGAATATCAGTTTTAGACCCCACGGACTCTGGATGTGCCCACAATTGATTCATCTTAAATCCAACTTAAAATTCAGATGCAAAGTGACATAAAAGTGTTGTTTGTAGAGGTGAATTTTGAAGTGAAATAGTTTTTGGAAAGAGTATTCACAAACTATTTGAGGTTTCTTCGTGATCTTCCACTTACAAATTTCATTCTTGTGTGAGTCACTTTATGTTTTTGTATTATTTTATTGAGAAAGTTAGGTTAACAGTGGTTTTTGTGGTTTCTCCAAGGTAATTTTTTGGGGTAATTAAGTGATATACAGGTAATTTTTTAAAGCTCAAAGAAATAAGTATCATTCCAGGACTTAGTTTCCTTCTTATTTTACAAGTATAAGATGTTGTGACCCTATAGTGAACGTCAGAAGAATGAACCAGAACTTGTCTACATTTCCAGAAATAAGTTGGGATACATTTTAATTATGATAAAAATAATCTATTTTAATGAATTTGTTAAGTGATAAGTTTCCTAATTAAATGCATGCTAACATATAATCTGCCTCAATTCAAAGATATAAGGAAGGGACTTTCATACATGATGAAGAGATAAGACTTCAGGATATGAACTGCTCTGAAAGCCTTGAAATTGTCTTCAGAAGCATTTAAAAACAATTTATGCAGGGGCTGGAATGATGGTTCAGCAGTTATAGTGCTTGCTTGGCATGTGCGAGGACACTGGTTTGAACCCCAGGACCAGGTACACAATAAAGTGTCCAAGCAACAAAAGCCACATGAAAAACTAAATAAATTGATTTTCTCTCTCTCTCTCTCCCTCTTTCTTAAAAAACAAAATTTATGCATCTTCAAGGAGAAATAAAAAACAAGTGTGTCTTGATTCTGTATGGATTTTTTTGGAAGACCCTTGATATTCAGTAAAAATTGAGTATTCTTACATCACTGATATCAAGATTATTATGAACATTTGTCAGATCACAGATTTATTTTGCTGTGGTTCTTGTTGCTCCCTGTATCATAGTTTTATTTTGGTTTTGGCATGAGTTTTTTGGTTTTGTTTCCTTTTGTTTTGTTTTTTAAAGCTGGTCACCAGTACTATTTCCATATTTTGTTGCTTCAATGACAGATGAGACGCCTCAATTTAAAATTATTACTTTGTGAGACATAGGAAGTCTTTATTTACGACCAGTTGGTTCCTGGATGTTGACCTCAAGTCAAATCGATACATAAATTGAAGGGTTTTTTCCTAATGCTCTCTTGTACTTGCTCTTGAATAATGCAGATAGAACAATGAAACAGACAACCAGGAAGCAAATGTATCTCTTTGTCCATATACAGATCTATAATTTAGCATAGGAAGAATCATTCAAATAATAAGAATATTTACACTTATAGAAAAGATATTATTTTCTAGAGGCCTAGGGAAGAAATCAGACCTCTCTGTGGGCAAGATCAAATTCTTTAGTATACAAAGACTAAGCATATCAGTAATGTAGTAATGAACATGTGTCCTAAATACCATGGCTTTTATATTGCATTTAGCTACTTGAGACTTTCTTTTTCTCCTCCTCGTATCTAGTTATCTATATTTGTTTCCATAGGGGAAAATTAAACAAAAATGAGACTGAATGAAATATTTGAAAAGTGTCAGTTTGGACTGCTATAACAAAAGAGCATAGAATGAATGTATTATAAACTATAGAAATTTATATCTTACACTTTTAAAGTCTGGAAGTCTAATATCGATGCCAATATGGTTGAGTTCTACAGAGGGTCCACTTCCAGTTGCCGACTATGTACTTCTGCTTTCAGAAGGAAGAAAAAGGACTAGCAAACTCTGAAATAACTTCATAAAAGTACTGATCCATTTTTCAGGGCTCCATCTTCAAGAATGAATTATCTTCCAAAGGCCCCACTCCTCCTATTTTCTTGGGAGTTAGGCTATTGACATATGAATTTGGGGAATACAGAAACACTCAGGCCATAATAACAAGGAAGGCAAAGTTTTTCTTTAAAAAGCCTTAAAAAATAATTTCTATATCAGTTGCAATTAATGGTTTCATAAACAATCCTTTGATCTAATTACTAATGCTGATTTTGAAGTTTCATAAAGAAACTCTGTGCAATGGATAAAGGGGTTAGAAATTGAACTTTCAAGATATATCTAATCTGAAATGTATTAGGTATTAAAACACAAATGACTAGGGCTAGAGTGGTGGCTCAGTGATTTCAGCGTTTGCCTGGCATGCACAGGAACGCTGATTGGTATCCCAGCACCATGTACACAAGAAGGTGTCTGAGCATGAAAGCCACATGAAAAACTAAATAAAATTTATTCTCTCTTTCTCTCTCCCTCTCACTGTCTCTCTATCTTTAAAAAATAAATAAATAAATAAATAAAATACAAATGACTAAAATAATCTTTAAATAATATTTAAATTATATAATTAAATTAAATAATATTTAAAATAATCTTTAAATTAATATTTAAATAAATGTTTGACTCATTTTTGTAAATCCCCATACTACATACTATTGACTCAACTTGATTGGTAAGGGAAAACAGTGTTCCCATCATAATTAACTTTAAATAAATAGATGGGGATTTGAATGTATCAGACAGAAAATGCAAGCATTCACTATGTGAGGCATCTACCACCCTAACCCCAGATAAGTGTTTCTCAAAATTGCCAATTGGACCAAGTTTTTTGAAGAGAAAAGGTTTTTCAAATGTAGATGTAGATTTTTATACTTATCAAAATCATCTTTACTATGAAATATATCATATATTATAATTATAGAATTATTTACATTTCTAATTATAGTATTACATTCCCTATGAAAGTAATTAATGGTTTTTATGTTTTATAAAATGAAAACTAAACATGTAAATTAAACATTGCAAAGAGATGTTGAGATTACAGTTCAGTGGTAGAGTGCTTTCCCAGCATGTCCAAAGCCCTGGGCTCAAGTCCCAAAGCTGAAAAAAAAAATCTACAAGGAAAAATTAAAATTCTAGTTTCCACATTTGGAAGCCTCCTTTCCCTTATTTAATCTTCACCTACTCCTCTCACCCCCAGCTTTCTAGAAAAGTGTCAAAAATTGTTCATTTTAGAAGAGTTCATTCTGTATCAGCAAAGAAAAACAAAGGTAAATGTATATATTCGGTTTCCAATTCCAAAAAGGGAAAAATAATTCTCAAAGAGGAGGTTATAGTAATGTAGAAACTATCAGTCAAAAAAAGATGCATTGGGTCCCCGTAACTAAACAGTTAAAAATATCTGACTATATATTCTTGTTCAGAAAATGTGCATTTGTCAGAAAGATAAGGAGACTTTTATGAATCAGGTACATGAAAGACAGGCAGCATGACCACTCATTAGCCATGACAATAGGCACAATTGGCTGACTTTGAAACAAGGCCAGTCATGACCATAGCTCTTTTACATTCACTATTCAGCTCTAGGAATATATAGTCAAATTGCTCACCTAGGCTCTCAAAAATATTGAGATTACAGTCCTCATGAAGTTACTAAGAAGTGTAGATGAAAATGACTGTTAGTCATCAGTGGAGCCTTCACATTCATTGAGAGCCCAAGTGGGAACATGATCTCTGAATCATGGTATATTGTCAAACACCAAATGATGGAATACTACATAATGACTGAGTGATCAACAATGCAGGAGCTTCCTGAAGTAGGAGAGGGCATCCAGGGTGTGAGTCACACAATACATTAGATTTCAATGCATATTCTTCTTTGAGAATAAATTCAGTTTTAGCTTTTTGTGAAATATTTGAAATGTGATATCAAAGAAAAAGTGCTGTATTAAACTGATAAAAAGAACTGGGTTTTCTTTCTTTATGTAATTCATTCTTTTTATCTTTTTTTTCGAATTTGATTACATTTCTAACACCATGGGGTGCTAATTCCAAGTACTTAATAAGAGCCTTGGTGCTTAGCTTAACAATACGTACAGGATAGTGCAGGCCTCTTAGATAGGGATTATGGAATAGGAAAAAGAAACAGAAATGCAAAAAATAATTCTTCAGTCATAGCTAAAACATTAAGTCTAGATATGTGCACCTACCAGCTTTCTAAGGATGCTTCTTTATACCTCTCCCCAAATCCCTTCCTCCAAGGTACATATTGGTAGCATTAGCCAAGTTTGTCTTCTCTATTTTTCTTGTGTGAGCATAGCCAAATGGTAGCATGCTGCAGACAGTTAAGACTGTTTCATTTTTGTGCTAGGGGACATCATAGTGGTGTTTAAAATTGGTGATGGAAGGAATATTTCTGTTAAGTCAGCAAACACTACAAATGATGGCTTTCTCCTCTCTACTACTAACCACTCAGAAGGGCAGATTACTAAATATTTATCAAAATACTACTGTACCATTGTGTCATGGGTCACACAATTTGCCAAAAATACGGCACAAAACAGTGAACCAAATTGATATAATCCTTGTTCTCTCTCTCTCTCTCTCTCTCTTTCTCACTGGAATTGAGCTTAGGGCTAGGCAAGAAGTCTACCACTTAGTTGCACCTTTAGTCTGCCTCCTTTCTCCTTATTCCTTGCCTCCACTTTTACATGTTCTATCCATTAAAATCTTCCTGCTTTACAAGGTAGTCCTGTCTCCATTTCCTAAACTTTTATTTGCATTTATCAAAGTAACAAACTTAGTAAATAAGAAAAATCTAAATTGTTCCTTATGTGTTCTCTTCCCAATTATATTTCAGCCTACTTCAAAGAAGACAAGTTTCAAACTTTTTTTGCAGGTTTTGCATAATATGATACACATTATGTATGACAGAAATAGGAAGGTAGGGAACATTCAAAAAATTGAAATTGGCTACGAGAAATGCTTTTTACTTTTAAATGAATTGGTTTGATTTATGCATTTTTTTGTAGGCTCTCCTCTAATATTTGTGGGGTTAGGAAAAGAATTATAAATGGAAGATCCCAGCCTGGTGCTCTACTTTCTCTTTCCTCCCTTTGGCTCTCCTTTAACAAGGAGCGGCCTCATGCATGAGCATGATAAGGTAAACAAACTTATTTTTTCAGGCACTAAAGGGATTTTGCAGGACCCAGGACTTCAAATTCTAAAAGTGGTACAGTCCCAAAAAAATCTAGACTTGGTTATTCTTTTGGACTAAATAAAAGGCTTACACAGGCAGGTCCTGATAGTGACAGCATCAACTGGTCAGAATTTCCAGGGTTTGGAAATTCAGAGCATGGTCTAGAGTGCAGGGAAGTGTGACATAACAGGAATACCTACTGGGCATCTTCCTTTCACCTCATAGATCACTTTCCTCTTGGCATTATGATAGACTCTGGGCAGGTAGTAGTAAATAAAGATATAAACATAATTTTTATGTGAAACTTCTATGCTTTTGCTTTTTCTTTTTTTAAAGAAACAGGGACAGTGAGAGAGAGAGAAAGAAAGAGAGAAGCAATTTTTATTTAGTTTTTCATGTGACTTTGTTCCTCTAACACTTGATTGTGTATGTGGTCCTGGGGTTTGAACTCGCATACTCGCATGCACCAGGCAAGTGCTGTAACTGCCCAGCCATCACTCCAGCCCCTCTATGCTGTTATTTCTTTCCACGTTTTTATTGGTGCCTTATGGTTTCACATAATGATGATATTTGTTGTTACATATTCATTCATGCATGCAATATGACAATATAATTTGGCTAATATCACCCCCTAACAATTATTCCCTTCTTCCCCTTTTCCCACCCCTTGGTCTCTTTCCTCTATTGACATCCCTTTGATTTTTAGGAGATCCCCACTCCCTTTTCACCTTTTATTTCCTGTTTCCTCTTTAGCTTCTACCTAGGAGAGAAAACATATGACCTTTAAAATTCTGAATTTGGCTTAGTTTTCTTAACATAGTGATCTTAAGTGCCATCCTTTTTACTGAAAATGCATAATTTTATTTTTCTTTATAGTGGAATAATACTTCACTGTGTATATAGTCCACATTTTCTTTACTCATTCATCTGTTGATGGACAACTAGTTTGGCTATTGTGAATTGTGCTGCTATAAACATGAGTATACATGTATAACTATAGTATGATGACTTTAATTCTTTAGGATAAACACTGAGAACTGATGTAGCTGGGTGATATGGAACCTCCATATCAACATCCATAATGGTTGTACTCATTCACAATCCCACCAACAGTGGAAAAAGTGTTCATTTTTCTCCACATTTTCTCCAGCATTTACTATTATTTGGATTCTTCATGACTGCCATTTTGACTAGTGTGAGATGAAAACTCAGTGTGCTTTTGATTTCCATTTCTCTAATTTCTAATGCTGTTGAAGATTTTGTTTTTCATATATTTGTTGGCCATTTGTATTTATCTTTTGAGAAGTATATAATTCATTTGCCTGTTTATTAACTGGGATATTTGTCTTTTTTGTATAAAGTTTTTTGAGTACTTTATATATTCCAGATACTGATCCTCTCTTAGAAGAGTAGCTAGTGAAGATTTTCTCCCATTCTGTGGGTTCTTTCTTCACATTCTTATTTCCTTGGTCATGCAGAAGATTTTTAATTTGATGCTGTCCCATTTATTATTCCTGAGCATTATTTTCTGAGATTTAGGGGTCCTACTGAGAAAGTCTTTGCACATGTCGAAAAGCAAGATTGTTGACCCTACTTGTCTTTTCTGAGTAGCATAGTTTCTGGTTTAATTCCCAGGTCTTTGATCCATTTTGAGTTGATTTTTGTGCAGGGTGAGAAATAACTGTCTTCTACATATTGATAAGGAGTTGTCCCAGCACCATTCGTTGAAAAAAGGCTCTCTTATCTTTAATGTATGTTTTTGGCACCTTTGTCAAGCATCAGGTGACTGTATCTGTTTGGGTTGTATCTGTCTTCTGTAATATTGGTCCATTGGTCAAAATATCTGTATTATGCCAATACCATGCAGTCTTTTTTTTAATTGTAAGTATGTAGTATGATTTGAGATCAATCCAGAACCAATCAGCACTCAACAACATCTGATAGGGAAAACCAGTCCATTGATCCTGCTTTGTACTTAAGGCCTAGACGCAGAGTGTCCTACACTCCATCGGCGGCAGGTCTATAGTGGTGGTTGGGGGAAGATCCAGTTTCACTGGCTGAAAAGAGGTTGACCTCAAACAGTTAAGATCCTAGAAAAACAGATTTCTTTGGCTATTTTGAGTCTTTTATTTTTTCAAATGAATTTTAGGACTGTTTTTTCTAGTTCTGTGAAGAACATCATTGGTTTTTATGCGGATTGCGTTGATCTATATATTACTTTTGGTAATATGGCTATTTTTTAAGAGTGAGAGGGAGAGAGTGTGTGTGTGAGAGAGAGAGAGAGAATAAAAAATCAATTTTTATTTATTTTTCCATCTGGTCTTTGTTTCTCTGACACAGTTGTGTATGTGGTGCTGGGGTTCAAACCTGGGTCCTCATGCTTGCCAGGAAAGCCCTCTAACTGCTGAGCCATTACTTCAGTCCTTAATATGTCCATTTTATAATAATTTTTCCTATCCATGAACATGGGAGTTCTTTCCGTCTTCTGAGATTTTCTTCAATGTGCTATAGTCTTCAGAGGTCTTTCACCTCCTCAGTTAGATTTCTTCTCCTTTTCTTCTTCTTTTATATTTTCTTTGATGCTATTGTGAATGTGATTGTTTTCCTTATTTTTCAGCAGATTCATTGTGAGTATTTAGGAAAGTTATTGATTTTTGTATGTTGATTTTGTAATCTATTACTTTGCCAAATTGCTCTAGCAATTATTTGGTGGAATATTTTGTTTTTCTAAATATAAGGTCACACAATCTGCAAACAGTGAAGATTTGATTTCTTCCTTTTCTATTTTTAACCCTTTTATTTCCTTCTCTTACCTAATTTCTCTGACTAGAATTTTTAGCACTACATTAAACAGGAGTGGTGAGAGTGAATTGACTTGTTCCAGAATTTAAAGGAAATGCTTTTAAGATTTCCTCATTTAGAAAATTATCGAACATTGAAGAACGAAATCCAAGATGACTTAAGAAGATGGAAAGATATCCCTTGCTCTTGGATAGGCAGAATTAATATAATAAAAATGGCCATTCTACCAAAAGCTTTATATAGATTTAATGCTATCCCTATAAAGATACCTATGTCGTTCTTTAAAGACATAGAAAAAGCAATTCTCAAATTCATTTGGAACAACAAGAAACCAAGAATTGCCAAAGCACTACTAAG
>PVKS010025412.1:0-29912 GCA_004027875.1 Aplodontia rufa
GGTGGGGACCATGGCTCTGCAAGAGAGGGTCCAGTTCAGGTGCCTCGGTGGGGACCATGGCTCTGCAGGAGAGGGTCCAGTTCAGGTGACTTGATGGGGACCATGGCTCTGCAGTGTTGACCACATGTCCAGCCCTGCTCCTCCCTGAAAAGATTTGTTCCCTTATTTCAACTTCAATTTCTTTCTTCCTTTTTTTTTCTTTCAAGAGAGAGGGACAGTGAGGGAGAGAGAGAAAGAGAGAATCCATTTTATTTATTTTTTCATGTGGCCTTCGTTGCTCTGACTCTTCATTGTGTAAGTGGTGCTGGGGTTCGAATCTGCTTTCTTGCGCACGCCAGGCAAACACCGTAACTTCAGAGCCACCACTCCAGCCCTCAATTTCTCTTTCTTTCTTTTTTTCTTTACTTTTTTTTTTGAGGGACAATGAGAGAGAGTCAGAGACAGAGAGAATCGATTTTTATTTAGTTTTTCATGTGGTCTTTGTTGCTCCAGCACCTCGTTGTGTATGTGATGCTGGGGTTTGAACCCAAGTACTGGTTCATGCCAGGCAAGCACCATAACTATGCCAAGCCACTGATCCAACACCCCCTTGATTTCTTTATTAACCCTAAAATATTTTTTTATCAGTAGAGTTTCAAAGATTAGAAAGTGCAGGTAAAGAGGCAGGATAGAGTTAAATTTTAGGAAAAATGGTATTTTATGTTATTCAAAAAAAATTGGCCTTTTTTCTTCACCCAAATGTTTTTAGTTGGTCCTCAAAGCTATTCTATTTTGTAAGGTGATTTCAAATGGAACTGCAAGGCTTATCTTAGGAAATTCTAATAGGAAAAATAAAAGAGAATATCTATTCCATTATGAGTTTAGGAAAATTACTGTTTCCTCAAAATTGTGTTGTAATTAAATTGGTGAGTTTCACGTTCACTGAAACATCACTTCCCCTTCTTGAAGGTTTGTGAGTCCATTGTGTACCGTGTTGGAAGAACACTGGAGTTTAGGACTAGCTCATCAGAACAGGAGCTGAGCTGGCAGACCCTGGAATCATTCACACATGATTTACTGAATGGTTTGTTGCGGACAGCAACAAAGTGACATCTATCCCCTATAAAAAGTACTTTTTTCGTTTTGAGGTGTGAAGTTAAGTGCCTTACCAGTTTGTTCCTTTCACAGATAACACTGGGGTTGGCGGCACTCATCTGCTGTCCCTGCCACTCGGAGTTGCACGCCAGCCTGGGCAACCCAGGGATGCCGCTGATTGCTAAATCTAGTTTACCCAGGTGCTTGTGTTCCATGTGAATGTTTACAGGTGGCTTTATGCAGGGCAAACCAAGGCCTTAGACACGCAGGGCAAGCACACTCCCCGTGACTCCACCGTGCATCGGACATCATGCATCCAGCATCCATCATGCAGTCTTTCAAGGAATCATGCAGTCCTTCACGGAATCATGCAGTCCTTCACGGAGTCATGCAGTCGTTCATGGAATCATGCAGTCCTTCATGGATTGCACACTGAAGAGGTCGACTCACGTTGCTCTTGATGACCTGGAGAGTCCTGAGAGGCTGGCCCTGCAGTACACAGGGGCACTGTTGAGGGGCACTGCAGGCAGGGCACACAGCTCAAGCCACAAGGTGGTGGTGTCGTCACAAGAGATGGACCTCACGCTATGCCTTTCCCTCTGGCCACTGATACCGCAGCAGTGACAGGGCGTCCTCATGCTCAGTGACGCTGTGTCAGTTTGTTCTGTGGGTAGTTAGCCACTTGCTTGGCTTGAATTCTGCCTCCAGAATCTTCCTGTAAAGTTAGCATTTTCTCTTTATCAATAAGTATTGTGGCAGGATTTTTCTAAATGATCTACATAAGCTATCGAAGTCGATTCAGAAAATCTCCTCGCTTTAATTTCTCCTTGTTCATGCTGTAATTTAGAGAATGAAAGGCCTGACTTTGTTTTTTTAGGAAAAAACAAAGGTTCTGGCCTCATCAACGGAGGTTCTGAAGCAAATCTTAGTCCCACAGTTTTTATCTCATTCTGTCTCCAGTGTGATCACCTCCTTTTATTTTATACGAAAGAAACAAGAATCATACATTTGCAAATGTCTTAAAATTCTAAAATATAGCTCAAAAACAAAAAGAGTAAAAAACTCAGATAATGTAGCTCCCTCTTTATTTTCTCTTTCAATGTATGTGTCTCGATGGTGTCTTTAAAAAAGCAAAGCGTCACCCAGAGTTGATGTGTTTACGTTAGGATGCGACTTCCTCACATGGAGTTCTGTTGCTTAGTGAGTGCGATGTTGTCGTTTTGTGTTTTTGTGCATAAATACAACTATTGTTTGGTCATTTGATTTTTCCACCTTCTTAACATTTTGCCATTGCATTTGTCAGTTAAAATAACAACTCTGCTAAAAAAGATCTTTCAGTATTCAATGCTTATTTTGGCCTTTATATTCATTTTACATGAACTATAGCTCAGGAAAACTGGAATAAAACCCAGGTTCTGCCATTCATGGATGTTTGACAAGATGCCATAAAGCATGAGAACTACTACTGCACTCACTGATTATTTGGAGTTTTGTAGATGAAGATGTGAACATCTGTCAGATGGATATCCAGCATATTTAAAATCATGAAACGGGGTGCTGTTGCTACTTGCATTATAGGAACATCATGATTCCCGTAGAATGCTTCTGTTCCGTAACTCCTTCTCCATGTTCCACCTGCTGCAGTGTGAGGGCTCATGGACCACTCTGGCCATGCTAGAACCTTCTTCCATGTAGGGAAACAGGCCATGCCAGCACACCCTAGTCTAATGTGACCTTCAGCTCCTGTCTGTACTGATACCGGAGAAACAGCATTCTAACACAGCATGGGTCTCACTTGAGAATCAGCGGGTGCACTGTGCTCAGAGCTGGGCGATACATCAGAGAATGCTGCTGGTAAAAGCATCTGACCCAGCAGGAGCCTGTTCTAAGTCACTTCATCTTGGCCCAGCGAAGGCTGTGAGTGTTCACGTGTCAGTGTGCTACCTGTTTCATGTTCTTCTTTCAGGAGCCTTTGACATTCAGGGACGTGGCCATCGATTTCTCCCCAGAGGAGTGGGAATGCCTGGACCCTGCTCAGCAGAGTTTGCACAGGGATGTGATGCTGGAGAACTACAGGAACCTGGCCTTCCTGGGTGAGCATGACCTCCCTTCCCAATTTGTCATTTGCTACCGATATTTAGTTTCCTTCCTTTGCAGAGTATGTCTTGGGAGCTGCTTCTCTGCATAAATGAATTTCAATTTCTTGTGTTCATGGAAGAAGTTTTGCCATTTGTTGGTGCAGATGACCTCCCCTGGGGGTCAGTGGCCCTCACAGTAGTTCAGTGGTGTGGAATATTGGGACCTCTATCAGAATGTCCAGTTTCCTCCCTTTGTCCTTGACTTTCTTCTTTCCTTGCCCTTTGGTGGCTGGAAGTGGAATTCAGGACCTGCAGACTGAAGTGCTTCCCACGAATTCTGACAGGCTGTCAGGAGCAGCAGCAGCTGGAGTGATGAGCACTCTAACGGGGCTGTCGGGGGGAAGAGGCAGAGTCGCAGTTTCCTAGAATCTTCTAAAGCATCTGTTTTCTAATGGGCTCCGTAGTAGGGTAGAAGCCTTGGTACTTACAGGGAACATCCCTCTCACCCCGCTCCCCCCAAAAAGCCTCCCACTCATTTTCCTGAGCCTTGCAGTCTCAGGCCATCCCTGCTCACCTTTCTGGAGCAAAGGACAGATCTCTGAAGAGACAAGCAATGGTAGACACATATCCAGGTTAGTAGAAAGGAGTGAAGCAGAGGACACAGGAGAGGCACAACGGCCAGACTTTAAAATATTGATTAAGGAGCGATGGTGGAACAGAAGCATGTTTTTGGAAGACTAGATTGATATATATATTGATATATATATAAATTTTTTTTTTTTTTTTGCTGTTACAGAAGGACATGCCCTGCCCTCTGATTACAGTTCTTTCAGAATCTTTAGTCTCCTCCCCCTTAGTGACTGGCCGGTGCATTCTAAGTAACAGCCAGAAACTCCTATCGCTTTTGAGTCTCTCTGTGATTCTACAGCTCTCCCATCGGGAGCTTCACACAAAGGCTGCGTGCATTTCTGAAGGAAGATATGCGTGAAGCCACTGTCTCAGACGGACATCACAGAGCTGTCCGCAACACCGTGCGTGTCCACTCACCAGCATTCCATCAGCAGTCTCTGCGAGAGCTTGTCATGGGCACGCTGTGGGCTTTCCCTGCCATATAATGGACATCAGTAGTTGACAGTGCCACTCCAGAGAAACAGTAATACCTAGGCCTTTGACAGAAGGCTTTGTAAATGCTGTGGTCTTCAGCATTTCTCAGTCAAAGTCCCTCTCTTCTGACTCCTCCTGTATGGGAGGATTCATGCTGTGGTTGGTCTTCCTTAAGTCAGTTATGTTTTCATTTCTTACCTGCATATTATGAGCGAGTGGAAATTTTCATCACTTCACACATATGGCATTTGAAATTAAAATGTTCATGAACCATGTGTCTATTGCAGTAAAATTATATATGCTTTTACTTGCTTATTTAAATATTACCACTGTTTTGTTCACTACTTGTATATTTTGTCTTGATAGTTTCTTAATCCTAACTTGGTGTATTTTAAATATATATGTATATATACACACATATATATACATACATACACATTTTAAAATAATATAATCTTTTCTATTCTTTTTTTGTACCATCCTGGGAATTAAACCTGGGGTTGCTCTACTATTGAGTGAAGTCCCTAGCCCTGGTTTTTTTTTTTTTTTTTAAAGAGAGAAGGACAGTGAGAGAGAGGAGAGAGAGACTGAGAGAATCAATTTTTATTGACTTTTTCGCATGGCTTTGGTTGCTCTGACAGTTGTGTGCATGGTGCTGGGATTTGAACCTGCGTACTTGCACATGCCAGGCAAGCGCCGTAACCGCCAATCCGCTGCTCCAGACCAAGCCCTTTTTATTTTTATTTTGATACGTATTTTCACTATGTTGTTGAGGATTTTTTTTTCCAAGAGAGGAACAGCGAGAGAAAGAATCAATTTTATTTAGTTTTTCATGTGTCTTTTGTTGCTCTGACACTTTGCTGTGTATGTGGTGCTGGGGTTTGAACCTGTGTCTTCATGCATGCCAGGCAAGTGCCATAACCGTTGAGTTACCACTCCAGCCCAGTTGAGGATGGTTTTAAGTTTGCAGTCCTCCTGCCTCAGCCTTCATAAGAGTTAAGATTACAGGCGTGTTTATCTGTGTGCTGATGAATCTGTTCTTATGTGTGGGAGAAAGACTAGCATTTTAAAGGTATGTTCAGAGTTTTATAATTTTGTGTATATTTTTTCTAATTTTAATTGTGGTCACGATCATGTAAAACAAAACTTATCTTGACTATTTAATTTAATTAATTAGTTTATTTATTTTTAAATTTTTTTTTTAAAGAGAGAGGGACAGTGAGAGAGACAGAGAAAGAGAGAAAAAACTTTATTGAGTTTTTCACATGGCCTTAGTTGCTTTAACACTTAGTTGTATATGTGGTGCTGGGGTTTGAGCCCGGGTCCTGGCAAGCACCGAAACCACTGAGCCACCACTCCAGCCCCTATCTTGACTACTTTAAATATGTAGTTCAGTAGTATTACTTCAAGTTGTTAGGAAGTATATCTGTAGAAAATTACATCTTACAAAGCTAAAATTCAGGGGCTGGGGCAGTGGCTCAGCGGTTACAGTGCTTGCCTGGCATGTGCAAGGACGTAAGTTTGAACCTGAGCACCACACACACAATGAAGTGTCAGAGCAACGAAGGCCACATGAAAACCTGAATAAAAGTTAATTCTCTGTCTTTCTCTCTCCCTGTCCCTCTCTCTAAGAAAAAGTAAAATAAAATAAAATTGACTTCCCTTGAAAATAAAAGTTCCTCTTTCTCTCCTCCCTCCCATCGTAAACACCACACCCTTTTCTGTTCAAGTATGATAACCTTAAATATCCTGTGTAAGTGTAATCACAGTATTGTCTCTTCCTTATTTCAGTTCTTTAAATGGTATGAAGTTTCGGACCTTTAAAGTTAAAATACATTTCAGTTTCTGTATTCCACATCACTTTTGTCCACCCATTCCAAGGGTCATCTGCTTGGTTCCCGCTGTTGGGTCCCCTGAAGTAGCAGTGGGCATTGGTGTGCAGACGTCTTTGCCCCTGTGTGAGGGTTGATTCTCCTCCATACGCCCGTTCATATGGCTTCGTGTCAGTGTTGAATCATTGCATACTGTGGGTTTTACTGTAGGTCTTAAATCAAAAACTGTGTGGGAAACACCCATGTTTTCTGGGTGTAGTTGTGACACATTCAGACCATCAGTGAGATCCCATTTTGTTCTATGTAAATGAACATTAACAGTTTGCCAGGCATCAGAACCAAATCCAGTAGGGAATATTAATTGTGCTCTGTGCTCCTTTTTGTTAGGTATGTGAGCTAGCCAAGTTTGTCTATGAGCTTTAAAACAAGAAGAGTTCAAAACACAGTACAGAAAGGAGGCCATCTGGAAATAGCAATAAATCTGTAAGAGAAGGTAAGAGAAGGTAGCCAACTGTCCTGAGGATAGAAAAGAATCAGCTAAAGAAAAGGAAGTATCATTAAGATGATCACAAGAGGCATGCCAAACCAAGTTACAGCAGGAAAATAGCAAAATGAGGAATACGAGCCCCAGAGATCTCTGCGCTACAGGTGCTTACTAACGCAGAGGTTAGGGGAGACGCCAGGAATGTCCGGCAGGAGTGTGAGGAAACACCACACAAACAAAGCAGGAGGCTCCTTTTCAGCACAGTTGCTGGTGGTTTTTACAAGTCCCAGGTGAGCTCTGAGGAGTTACTGTTTCTGAATGCTGTGGCCAGGTCGTCATTGACCCATGGCTTGAGGCAGGGTGTTTTGAGACTTCTTCTGTTGGAAGAGTGCCTGACATTTCTTCCTGGATTCCAGACAGAAATCTCATTATCTTTAACACAAGCGTAACTTCTCCCTGTGGTTAACAGAGGTGACGGGCCTGTTCAGAGGCCATCAGCAGATCTTTCCAGCAGACTTCTGGATATTCGATTCTTTTGTTTTTTCAAGCCAGCATGTTGCATGGCTGGGGTATAATAATCTTCTCCAAAAGGAAAGTAGTTGAGAGTAGTTACAGTAAGAGAGAAGAGCTGGAGGGGAGTAGCGCCCTGCAGTACAGATTCCTCCTTTTTGTTTTTCCAGCGTATTTTTGAAAACAGCATTGCATCTTTCAACAATGCCTTGACTTTGAGGGTTATAAGGAATGCCATGTTCAAGTTGGATGATCCATAAATGACAAATTGAGAAAAGAAGTGTAAGCTGGACCATTGTGATTTTCTTTTCTTTATAATTTTAAGCCTAAGAGCAAAGGCCTGAAGGCAGCGAGCATGAACATCCCGAAACTTTTCTCCAGCTCTCGCTGAGGCTCAAATAAGCTTTGATGAGGTTTCTACAATAACATGTATATATGATAATTTCCCAAAAGAGAGACAGTGTGCAACATCCATTTGCCAAATTTCATTAGGTTGTGGTCTATATACTGAGCCAGAGCAATTTGCCAATATAGGGACGTCATCCGCAAATGTAACTCTGTGGAAGAAAAGGGTAAATAAATATCATTAGAATATTTTCCAGTAAGATGTGGAATGTGTGTGTGACCTTTAATCAAAAGAGTGACTGATAGTTCTTAATATGTTTGGTAGTTCTAAATATGATTGATAGTTCTAAATATTAGTTCTAAATATGAGTGATTGATCTTTTAGTTCAATAACATGTAAGTTGGTGTGTAATTGTACAATAAGACCTGTGGGTAGAGAGTCAGTAGAAAAAACAAAAAACAATAGTGGGAAGTTATAATCAGTATGGAAAATCTTATGTTTAAGAATGTCCTGTTCTACCAATGGTGAAGCTGTTTGCTTTCGGAGCCCAGGTGGGCATGTTGACGTAGAATCACCTTGTGAAATATCAAAGGAGAATCAGTGTTGTAATTGAGTATAAACTAGGTCATACCCAGTTAATGTCTCCTGGGAGATTTTGAAAGTCATTAAGTGTTTTTAAATCTTTAGTATTGAACTGATTTTTTTGAGTTCTAACAGTTTGTAAATCAACAAGATAACCTAAATATTGAAAGGATGAAAAATCTTGTATTTTATCTGGTGCTATTTTTTTTTTAAAGAGAGAGTCAGAGAAAGAGAAAGAGAGAGGGGAAAAGAGAGAGAGGGGGAGAGAATCAGTTTTATTTAGTCTTTCATGTGGCTTCCCTTTCTCCAACGCTTCGTTATGCACGTGGTGCTGGGATTTGAACTTGTGTCCTTGTGCATGCCGGAAAGTGCTGCAGCTGTTGAGTCACTGCTCCAGCCCTGTCTGGTGCTGTTTGAAAGCTGGCATTGTTAAGACACCGTGTGTGAAAAGTAAAATCTGATACAATTCCTGAATAGTTGTGAGGATAACAGTGTATCCTCCAAATAATGCACAATGTGAGCATTCAGATGTTTATCCCTTTCAGGTGGTAAAACGTGAGCTATGAACTTTGGGGACGTGGAGGGACTATTCATCATTCCTTGAGGCAGATATTTCCACTGATATCTTTGCACCGCTTCCTTACTGTTTAGTAGAGGTGCAAACTTTTCTTGGTCTTGTGATGTGTGATGAAAGGTAAAAAAGTAATCTTATAAAATTAAAATAGTCAATGGCCAGTTTAAGGGAATAGCTGAAGGTGAGGGGAGGCCAGGTTATAAGGGTCCAGTTGGTTGCATGACCTTATTTATTTCTCTTAAATCATTTTAATAACCTCCATTTGTCTTGATTTTTTTTTAGGAACAGTAAATATTAGTGTACTCCAAGGGCTTTTAGAAGGCCGTGTCCTCCTTTTAATTGTTCTTGGACTATACACCACATTTGTGTTAAATTTTCTCATTTAACTAACCATTGCTCTATCCAAATGAGTGTATTTGTTCTTTTTTTTAATCATTAGTATTCCATTTTGAGAGTTTGATCAATTATTTTCCATGTTTCTATATCTAAAATTCCTTCCTTTTGGGACCAGATATAAATGAAATCAGATATAAATGAAATTAGAGCAGTAAGTGCCTCTGTACTAACATGAGCATCTCTGTGTATTAATCAACATTTTAGAAAGGACACATAATGATAACAATGCAACAAATTAATCCCCATTTTTTCCCCAACTATTGAAATTAAATTCCTTGACAACCAGTCATGATCTTATTGGCTGTTAATGTACGTAGCCTTACCAGAACTTGGTGCCTGGAAGGTCCTGTCCTCTGTCCACTCTGTCTCTTGGGAGGACTTCTCTCTTCTGCAGTAACACAGGTCTTTCAGGCAATTCACATCCCTGTTCAGCTCCCATTTGCCATGGGTGCTCTTGGGCTGTGCATGAAAGAAATTTGGACACAGAGTAGCAGGGGAGAAACTGAAATGTAGAATCTGAGTTTATTGAGTACACTGTGAAGTTGCATAGGATTTTAGTGAAAAGCGGGGAAAGAGGGGGGGTGTATTTGATGTTAAACAGAACAGAAACCCTGAGCACATCAGTCATCAGTCGTAGAGTGATCACAAATAAAGGTTTACAGGCAGGCTTATTCTAGTTAACTGTTATATTCCGGAAATAACAGGGGCAGCTTGCAAGGTTACTAGCAAACTGGAGGTGCTGAATCAAAGCCTAGAGCACAGAGGCGAAACCGCCAGGAACGCAGGAAGTGGCTGCCCGGAGGCAGCTCTCTTACCTGGCACACAAGTGTGTGCAGGCTTCCCTAGATGGCTTCCCTGCACTCCGGGCCAGTCTGCAGCAGGTTGGTCCTGTTTGCTCTTCTAGCAGTTGTAAGGTGTCAGGTTTAATTCCTGGGTCTTTGATCCATTTCAGTTTGAGTTTTGCGCAGGGTGAGAGACACAGATCTGATTCCGTCTTTCTGCGCGTGGCTCTCCAGTTTCTCCAGCACCATTTGCTGGAAAGACCTGCACTCTCCAGTGCACACTTTGCCACTTTTGTCAAATATCAGATGGCTTAGATTCGTGGTTCTGTCTGTTTATATTCTGTTCTGTTCCACTGGTCTCTGTGTATTTTAATACCAGTACCATTCTGTTTCCATAGCTACAGCTCTGTAATATAGGTTCACATCAGGTTATTGTGATGCCTCCTGCTTCACCTTTCTTTTTTTGCTATCAATGCTTTGGCTGTTTTGGGTCTCTTATTCTCCCAAATGAATCTGAATCTAAGAATTTTTCTGTATCTGTGAGGAAATTGATTGGTATCTTCATAGGGATTGCCTTAGAGCACTTTTGGCAGAGTGGCCATTTTGACATTTTTAATTCTGCCTATCCAGGAGTGGGAAGTCTTTCCGTCTTCTCAGGTCTTCTTCTGTTTCTTTCTTCCGTGTTCTATCATTTTCCTTGTAGAAGTGTTTTGCTTCTTGGTTAGATTAATTCCCAGGTATTTTATATTTTTGATGTTATTTTGAATGGGATGGTTTTCCTAATTTCATTCTGAACCAAATCACTGTTGGAGTATAGAAAAGCTATTTATTTATGGGTATATTGATCATGTATCCTTCTACTTTGCCAAATTTATTGATAAGTTCTAGCAGTCTTTTGGTGGAGTTTCTTGGGTCTTCTAAATATAGGAACATATCATTAGCAAATAGAGATAATTTGACTTCTTTTTTACCTATTCATTTCCCTTTGATTTCCTTGTCTTGCCTGATTGGCCTGGCTAATGATTCAAGATTATATTGAATGAGAGTGGTGAGAATCAACATCCTTGTCTTGTTCCTAGTGGGAATGGTTTCAATTTTTCTCCATTTACTGTGGTTCTGGCTATGGTTTTGTCATAAGTGGCCTTTACAGTTTAAGGCAAGGTCCTTCCATCCCTAGCTTCTGCAGTGTTTTTAACATGAATGGGTGTTGGATTGTGTTCAGAGCTTTTTCTGCATCTGTTGGGATGATTATGTGCTTTTTGTCTTTGCTTCTGTTTAGATGATGGATCACATGCATTGATTTGCATGTGTTCAGCCATCCTTGCATCTCTGACACGAAGCCCGCTTGTTCGTGACGCGTTATCTTTTTGATGTGTTTTTGAACAGTTTTCTAGTATTTTATTAAGGATGTTTTGTGTCTGTGTTCATTAGGCATGTTGGTTTGTAGTTTTCTTCCCTGATGTCTTTGTCGGATTTTGGTATCAGGGTTGTTTGCTTCATGAAGTGGTAGGGAGCATTTCATCCCTCTCAGTTTCTTGGATTCAGTTAATAAAAAGAAATGTTACTTCTTCAGCAAAGGTCTGGTAGAACCCAGCTGAGAATTGTTGGCATCTGGGCTTTTCTTTTGGACAGCTTTTACTTGCTCACTCATTTTCGTTACTTGAGTTGGTCTAAGATTTCTATATCTTCTCGTGTCACTTTGGGCCTGTCATATGTGATGAGAAACTTGTCTATGTCTTCCATATTTCCCAGCTTATTGGAGTTTAAGTTCTCAAAGTAGGTCTGAAAATCCTCTGTATTTCAGAGTGGTCTGCATTCATTGTACCATTTCCCTCTCTGATATTGTTAATTTGTTTCTGTTCATTTTTTCCTTTGGTGAGGTTGGCTAGGCAGTTGTTAATTTTATTTAGTTTTTTCAAAGAACTAACTCTTGGTTTCTTTTGATTCTTTGTACTCTCTTTTTATTCTCAATTTAGTTGATTTCAGCTATGATCCTGATTATCTCCTGACTTCTACTGATTGGGGGATGAATTTGTTCTTTTTGCAAGGATTTGAGGGGGAGCATGAGGTTGCTTATTTGGAATCTGACTAGTTTTTTGGTGTGGACATTCAGAGGTATAAATTTACTTTTTAGAAATGCTTTCATACTGTCCCAAAGATTTTGGTATGTTGTGTCTTTGCTCTCATTTGTTTCTAAGAAGTTCTGGTTTCTGTTCTCATTTTTTCTTTGATACATTCTTCATTTAAAATA
Organism: Aplodontia rufa; assembly: GCA_004027875.1. Classification (NCBI taxonomy): domain Eukaryota; kingdom Metazoa; phylum Chordata; class Mammalia; order Rodentia; family Aplodontiidae; genus Aplodontia; species Aplodontia rufa. The sequence continues at coordinate 12,014 of PVKS010025412.1, forward strand.
GTATAATAATTCAGTCATCATGTATTTATGTGATTTCTGGTTTTTTTTTTGCTATTGATAGCTAGTTTCATACCATTGTGATCTGATAGGATACATGGGATTATTTCAGTTTCTTTATATTTGTTGATATTTACTTTTTGAACTAGAAAATGGTCTACTTTGGAAAAAGTTCCATGTACCACTGAGAAAAGGTAAATGCAGCTGTGTTGGGGTGGAGTATTCTATAGATATATTAGTCTATTTGTTTTACATTGTCATTTAGGCTGGAGATACCTTTATTGATTTTTTTGTTTGAAAGATCTATTGGTGATAAGAATGTAGTGAAGTCCCCAATACTATTGTGTTGTGGTCTATGAGGGATTTAAATTTGTAGTGTTTTTGCTGTGTGGTTAGGAGCGTTGATATTTGGGGCATAACTGTTTCAGTGGTTATTTTATCTTGCTATTTTGTTCCCTCTACTCAAACGTAGTGGCTTTGTCTCTTCTGATTCATTTTTGTTGAAATCTCCTTTGTCAGGTATGAGAATCACCACACCAGCTTGTTTTCTTGTGCCGTAAACCTGGTGGACTTTTCTCCATTCTTTTACCTTGAGTCTGAAGATGTCGTTACCCGTAAGATGCATCTGTTGCAGGCAGCATGTTGCTTGATTTTGTTTTTGATCTATTCTGCAGATCTGTGCGTTTTGCTTGGGGAGTTGAAGCCGTTGGCATTCATTGTTAATATGGATATGTGATCATAGCTGGCTGCCATTGTGATTCTTGCTGTATTTTGTGCTGTCTGGATTCTCGTTTAGCTGATTGTGCTTTTTACTGAGTTTCCTTGTGGGATTTTGGAATTGATCATTCTTTGAGTATTCTTTGTAGAGCTGGCTTTGTGTTCATGAATTCTTTTAGTTTGTTCTTGTGGTGAAGTGTTTTTATTTCTCCCTTGAAATTTTTTTCTCCCCTCCCTTGTAGTTGAAACTGAGTTTTGCTGGGCATACCACCCTTGTCTGACAGTGGTTTTCTTTCAGGGTTTGGAATTTCTCATTCCATGTCCTCTATTCTTTTAGGGTCTGAGGTGGGAAATCTGAAGTAATCCTCATTGGTTTTCTTCTAAATTTGACTTGATACTTCTGTCTTGCAACTTTTAATTTTTTTTTCCTTCTTTTCTCTGTTAAACATGCATCTTGGTGAGTTTCTACCTTCTCTATGTGCATGTCTCTCTCAATTCTAGTACGAGAGAACTTTTCTGTAATCATCACATTAAGGGTATTCTTTGTGCCTGTACCTCCATGCTTTCGTCTGTCCCAGTGCCTCAGGTTTGCTCTTTTAGCATAGTCCCATAGCTTTGGAATACTTTAATCAGGTTCTTTAAGTTTTTTCTTTATTTTCTTCTGTGAGCTCAAACTTTTTTTGCCTGCCTTCAGTGTCAGATGTGCTTTCTTCAGTAGCTCTTGTTCTATTTTCCACACACTGTAATCTGCTATTGAAATCTTCAAGTGAATTTAAAAAAAAAATTTATTTTATTTTATTTTTTTTTATTAGAAGACTATAGAAATACAGTTGAGGGGGAAACATTATCAAAACATTAGCAATCAATGGACATAAACTTTGTTATCGAGGGGAAAAAGCCAGATCATGGATGACCACCTTGGATTTTACCTGTTGCAGTTTCCCCCAGAAGAACTCATGTGTTAAATGGGTAGTTCGTGGAGGAATGACATCGGCTTCTGGGATGGTTCCCCCATCTTCCCAATCTCCAGACTCCTATGAGTTCTTCATGTACCTTCCCCCTCCCCATCCCCCTCCCGACACCTCCAAGTATCCTATAGAGCCATCCCCCTAATGCTCTGAAAGTCATTCAATTTGCAGTTTTGCTAGGTGAGCCGTCAGCCCTACTGCTTCCCCAAATATGTTAGCATCAATAGATGAGAGAAACCATTTGGCCATTGAGTCTCTGAAATTGGGAGACTTCCCTAAGCATAATTCTATCCATCTCCATCCATTTGATTTCAAAAGACATCATATCGTGCTCCCTAATGGCTGATTCAAGTGAATTTTAATTTGGTTGATTTGTTTCTTATTTCCAGGTGTTGTTGTATTCTTTTAACTCTATTTCTTTGACAAATTGGGCTTTCATCTCCTGTAGTTGCTCTCTTAGTTCCTTCTTTAAATTTTCCTTTCATTGTTCTCTTATTTCCTTTTTAAATATTTTAATTCTTTGATCATTCTGGTGATCAGATTGTTGTTGCTGTTCTCTTGATTTTCATCCAACTCCCTATCTGTGGACACTTGTTGGGGAGTGTGGGTTTGTGGGGGAGATTTGTTTGCCCATTTCTTCATTTTTTGAAGGTCTTCTTGTGCATGAAGTTGAATTGTGTGTGTGTGTTTATTTTGTGTGAGCTATTGAGCTATTGTCTCATTTTTTTCTGAGGATTTTCAGTGGATTTGATGTCTGGGTTGGTATGATAGGATGAGATCCCCTTCTGGTTGTTGCTCTTTGGGTTCTTGCTGCTGGATTGGGGGTTTTGTCGCATTTCCTACTTGGGTTGGGGTACTGTCAGGAAAGCTGAGTTCAGAAGTCCAATCCCTAACCTGTGAACTGATAGTATACCTTAAGATTCCCAGCTCCTGGGACTGGAGCTATGGCTCAGTGGTTATGTGTTTACATGCTTGCCTGGCATGCATGAGGATATGGGTTCAAACCCCAGCACCACATACACAGCAAAGTGTCAGAGCAACGAAAGCCACATGAAAAACTAAATAAAAGTGATTCTCTCTCTCTTTCACTGTCACTCCCTCTCATTAAAAAAAAAAAGATCCCAGATCCTCATATGCTAAGGAAAAATAATCAGTAACTAGTGCTTACAATAAACAGGTTTAAATTGGTTACTTAGCATCTACTAAAATGTTAAATTCCACCTATGAGATGAATGGTAGCGTTAGCAATTACATTTGGTGACGATAGTATTAAACCATCACCTTTGTCAGGCTTCAAAGCATGTAGTAGTTACTGAGTTTGGTGTTCACAGGGGTGATTGTTACACATCATTAATGCTGGGGAGGGGTCAAATTGGATAAACTAATTAGAGCTAAGGGGTATGAAGCTTAGAGATGCTGGAGAGAGAGGAAAGTGTATGAGGAAGTTAGAGAAGAGGTTGTGGTGTCAGTAGGAGCAGACAGAAAGCAGAGGAGGTACATTTGCTAGTGAGAAAATAAATAAAAAAAAAAAAACAGAGGAAGCTACAGAGGTATCATAGTAGAGGAAGGGTGAACGGTATGTTAATAGGATTTGGCTGATACCAGAAGAAAGGGTAGAAGGAAGTAGAGGAACTTGTGACTGTCCCACAATATAATTGAAAAACTAAATGTACTAATCAGAAGTCCAACCCTCACCAGGTGGAGCAAAGATAAACATTTGCATGAAGGAAATGCTCAGGAATATGGGGAGTATAGAGAAAAGAAAGGAAAAGGAAGAAAAGAGAGGAAATAGGACAAAGAGAATGAAGAAAAAATTAAAAAAACAAACCATGTAGTATGTTCATATGTCCGTGAATCAATCAACTTCTCCAAATGGCTCAGAAATGCACATCAAAAACTGAAAGGAAAAAATAAAGATTCTTAATGAAAAATTGGGACTATGTCCACTGAGATTGTCTCATTAAACACTGGGAGCAGATACTCCCTATCTGTCTTAGTTTTGTCCCTCAGTCTGGAATGGTGTGATCTCATGGTGGTGTTTATGTACGTTTCCAAGCATGAAGAACTGGATGGCAGGTTGTGGCTAGATCAGTCTCCTGGGGTTTGCTGGATGGAGACTACCCTAGAGAGTTTGGGTAATGAATGTCCCAAGGGCTTGGCTTTTGCCTTTGGTGGGAATCTGCAACTTGGGAGACTTCTGATTTTCTAGGCACAGGGCAGTAAATGAAGAGCAAGGCTCCCTCTGCTGGTCACATACAGATTCCCTACAGAGTTCCTGGGCTCAGACTCAGCATTCTCTTACAAGCTGCTGTCCTGCCTTAGCTTATCACGTGGGCCCTTTCATCCAGGGGTGGGGGTGGAGGGGTGACCCGACTGAGCTAGGCTCCCCAGTGATCCACCAAATCAAATTCTCCCGAGCTGAGTGAGCTAAAGGTCTGTCCTGTGCCTGCACTTGTGGATTCAGCCTCTGAATCACGGTAGGATTGTGGAGTAGCCGCTCTTATCTCCTGACTCCCACCCACCAGACAGTCTGCTTGAGGCTACTACCCCTCTGTGGGTGGCTGAAAGACACTGCACTTCCCTTATGCAGTTGAGGTGCAGCAAAGGTGTCCTAGGATAGGCCCAATGCAGGGTTCAGCGAATGCCTCTTCCCTGCAGATCAGATCAGTCTATTGTTCAGCTCCTCCGCCACTCTTGTGCTGATTGGGATCAACTGCAGTCACTGCTGCCATGACCCAGCTGGGACTGATGTAATCCCTCTTTTCCACTGGGTATTCCCAAATCTCCTGCTGGGTAGCACTGTACTCGAGCAAGTCTTTTCCCCTGCGCACTCCTTGCAACAAGGTGGCTCTTCTGCTTTTACATCCCGTCATGGATCAGACCAGAAGCAGCCTGCCCGCAGGTCACTGTCTTGCACTACCTTGGAATTTCCTTATGTACAGTTTTGTTTTAATTCTCAGCTGTGCATTTTCTGATGGTGAATTCCCCGTTTTTATTCTGCTACTTTGAGCCATGTTTCCCCCTTTCTTTGTTTGGTTTGTTACATTTTGTTGAGATTTGTCCATTTTAAAAAACAGCCCTCAGTAGATTACTATAGTTGTTTTAGAAAACAGTATGGAAGCTACTAACCAAGTGAAAAATAGGCCAGGTAGAGTTAGCATTTGCCTGCGATCCCAGCTAATTGGGATGCTGATGTAGGAAGATTACAAATTTGAGGCCAACCTCAGCAAGTTTTGGTGCCATCCTGTCCCAAATAAACAATGAAAGGGCTGTTGACATGTCTTGGTAATATGGTACCCCGGGTCTCATACCAAATGCCACATATGAAAAAATAAAATTAGAGCCAAAGGTGACAAGTCTTTGGATCTGATTTTGTTTTTTCACATGTCACTAGGTTGAAGTAGTGTTTCCTCTACCATAACCAGTGTAGCATTTTCCACAGCATGCAAGGTGTGGCGCTGACCTATGTTCCCATCAATGGGTGAATGAGTAATGAACATGGTATACATACACAATGGCTTACTGTTCAGCCATGAAAATTGTAAAATTTTGTGATTTAAGGCAACATGTGGTGATTATGCAGAACTTTGTATTAAATGAAAAATGGCAGGCCCATAAAGTCAAATTCTGCATTATCAATCAAATGTGATATCAGCGGCTATTTATTTGCTTGGGGGTGTTGTAGTAATGTGTGTCAAAGGTCGTAAAACTTCATTCGGTGGCTGTGTGACAGTAGTTCTGCTGTCCCATGTGTGTGTAGTGTTTCATGTTCTTGATGCTGATAGAATGGATGTAAAGTCATGTATTGTTGATAAATGCAAATAGTGTATATTTATGGTTTTCTAAGCACCAAAGGATAATTATGAAATGGTGGCATTAATTAGCTAGATTTAGTCATCTCACCATGTGTGTATATTTTAAAATACAATGCACATGCTAAACACAAAATTTAATTTTTCAGTAAAATAAATTAATACGTAACAATTTTAAAAGTGGGACAGCGTGGCTGTTCTGATTCTGTGTAAACAGGCTCTGGTGTGCTGGGCTGCTCTTCACACTTGTCTTCAGGGTGCGTCTCTATGCATGTGCAGTTTCCCACTTCAATGGTTTGTATGTATTTCTCCTTTTGCTCTTTTTTTTAAAAGAAAGAGTAAGAGAGAATCCGTTTTATTTATTTAGTTTTTTCATCTGGTGTTTGTTTTCACACTTAGTTGTGCATGTGGTGCTGAGGTTTGAACCTAGGTCCTCGCACATACCAGGCAAGTGCTTCACCACTGTGCCTCTGATCCACCCCTCCATATTTCCGCTTTTTTATTCATATTAAATATTCGTTGTGCTGTCATCCAAAATCTTCCTGATAACCTGCACATCTCTGTGTCAAGGCAGACAGAAAGCAGTTCTCTGAAATCCACAACTATTTGCCTATTTCCCGCTGACATTTTCCCATTTTTCCTGGAACAGAAAATGTGGATTTTTTTCTTTTCTGGTTGCACAGTCCCATGTTGTGGTGGAGGGAAACTGAGAAAGGAGTCATTGGTCCTCCTTTCCACTCCTTTCTACCATGTTTCTTCCCTCTCCGTCGTGTGGTGCCTGTGGGGAACTGCGAACACTGAGGTGGTATTGGAAGTTCTCACAAATCAATTTGTCCTCATATTGTTGTTAAGTTACTGTTTCTCTGGAGCAGAAAAGGCCTTGGATTTACTATTTCACTATGCTACTAATGTACCTACCTTGGTGTGATTTCATATATATCAATTGCAGAGTAAGTTGACCTGAGTCCTGTTAGTGAAATAATTTGTTACTTTGATTTCTTTCAGCTGTGTCTTTTCATCATACCCAGGACTTTGCAGCAGACAATGATATAAAATATTTATTCCAAAAAGCAATAAAGAGAGGAAATGGAAATTTTGGCTTTCCCCGTTTACACTTAAGGGAGAAACGGGGCAGCCTGGGTGAGAGTGGATATGAGGAAACCAGTGATGACAGAGGGGACACCGGTGTGACCAGCCTTGGCCATGAGCATTCTGCCATCACAGAACCCCAGAGAGCAGCCCACCTAGTTGGGCCCCATGAGTCTTCAAGCACGCTTCTTCAGCAGTCTCCAAAACACATCTTTCCTCTGGAAGGGAGCGTGGAACATCTGAGATTGGGTCTGCTTCATGATTCGATTAATAATTTGAACAATTATCAGTGCAGCACTGGGTTGAACTTTCACTCAAACTTTCCAATAAACAAGAGACATGAAAATGAATGGCAGATTTCTCAATGTGACCAATTTGAGAATGTTTTTTCAGAAAGTTCATTGTTCTACAAGCAACAAACTGTTCTTCCTTGTACCAGGATGTACAGTTGTGATAAATATGACAAGGTCTGTACTTACTCATCATTGCTTAATCCGAATTCAGGTGTACATACTATGAAAGAACCCCACACGCATAATGAAGCACGTGAGAGCTTCTTCCAGGCCGCTACCCTAAGCAGCGACCAACATGTTTATGCCGGTGAGCACACTTACCATGGCAGTGACTCTCAGAAGAGCGTCACTCTTGATTCACATCCTGCAAGGCTCCGGCTCACTCCTGTCACTAACAACCTCCACAGGACTGGCAGACGTGGAGCCATCTCTTATCACCACTCGGAACACACTGTTCTGCATACCCAAGCTCAGACTCTCAAGTGTGAAGAGTGTGGCAAAACCTTCGGGAATTGCTTTAAGCTCACTCGGCACCAGAGAGTTCATACTGGAGAGAGGCCCTACAAATGTAAAGAATGTGACAAAGCCTTTAAGAATTGGCAGACCCTTTCTGCACACCTGATATGTCATAGTGGTGAGAAGCCCTACAAGTGTGAAGAATGTGGCAAAGCCTTTAATCGAAAAGCTCACCTTATCCAACACTGTCGAATTCACACTGGAGAGAAGCCCTACAAATGTGAGGAATGTGGCAAAGCTTTCAAGGACCACTCAACCCTAACTAAACACCACAGATGTCATAGTGGTGAGAAACCCTACAGATGTGAGGAATGTGGCAAAACCTTTAATCAGAAACCTCACTTTACTCAGCACAATAGAATCCACACTGGCGAGAAGCCCTACAAATGTGAAGAATGTGGCAAAGCCTTTAATCAAAAAGCTCACTTTACTCAACACCATAGAATTCACACTGGAGAGAAGCCCTACGAATGTGAAAAATGTGGCAAGGCTTTTAATCAAAAATCTAGCCTTATTAAACATCGTAGAAATCACACTGGGGAGAAGCCATACACATGTGAAGAATGCGGCAAAGCCTTTAATCAGACTGCAAACCTAATTAAACACCATAGAATTCATACTGGAGAGAAGCCCTACAAATGTGAAGAATGTGGCAAAGTCTTTAATCAGAGTTCATCCCTTACTCAACACTGGAGGATTCACAGTGGAGAGAGACCCTACAGATGTGAAGAGTGTGGCAAAGCCTATAAGGACCACACAACCCTTTCTAGACATCTGAGATGTCACAGCAGTGAGAAAGCCTGCAGATGTGAAGAATGTGGGGAAGCCTTTAGCAATAGCTCAAAACTTACTAAACATTGGAGAATTCACACTGGAAGTGAATAAAAATGTAAATAAGTGTCAGAGTCTTTATTCAGCTTTGAAACTTTCTTAAACATGAGTAATATATGCGGTTTGAACCTTATACATGTAACTTGTCAAGTTGTATATCTTAGAGAACTGAAAAATATTTATAGTGGAGAAAAGGCTTGACAATTGTGCAGCGAGTACCAAAGCCTTTACCTGTGCCTCCTGTCCTTGTGTGAAAGAGGACTGGCGGTGGAGAGGTGAGCCTAACACCTGTGCCTCCTGTCCCGCGGTGTGAGAACATGGACTTCACCTATACCTCCCGTCCTGGGTCCTAGGGCCTCAGAGAGAATTGGAGGAGGATAGCACGGCCTTCACCTGCACCTCTCATCCTGGTGCATGAGAGAGAATTGGAGGAGGAGAGCATGAACTTCACCTGGTGAATGAGCCCGGCCTTTGCCTGTACCTCCTGTCCTGATGAATGAGAAGACTGGAGATGGACATATGAGCTGTCACTTTTGCCTCCTGCCCTGGTGTAAGAGAAGACTGCAGGTGGAGAAGTGAATCTTCACCTTCACTTTGTGTCCTACTGTGTGAGAGGACTGGAGGTGGAGAAGTGAGCTTTCTCTTGCAGCCCTTGTCATGCTGTGTGAGAGGAAGTGAGCTTTCTCCTATGCCTCCTGTCCACTTGAGGTGGAGAAATGAACCTTCACCTATGCCTCCTGACCAGGTTTATGTGTGAGAGGATTGGTGATGGAGAAGTGGGCCTCTCCTGTGACTCCTGTTTTGGAGTGTGAAAGGACCGTAGTTGGAGAGAGAACCTTCACCTGTGTCTCCTGTCCTGGCAGGGGAGGACTGGGTATGGAGAGGTGGTGAGCCTTCACTGGTACCTCCTTTCATGTTGTATGTTAGAGGAAGGGTGGTGGAAGGTTGAGCCTTCACCTAACCCCCCTGTTCTTGGGTGTGAGAGGACTGGAGGTGGTGAGGTGAGCCTTCACCTGCATCTCCTGTCCTTGTGTGTGGGAAGACTGGCATTAGAGAAGTGAGCCGTCACCTGTACATGAGGTGCTGTTGTGTGTGAGAGTACTGGAAATGGAGAGGTGAGTCTTCACCTGCACTTCCTGTCCTGGTGGGAAATAAAGGAGTCCGCCTAACGTTTCCGGGTGTACCTGCCTTCCCTGTGTTTAGGTCTTAATATGAAAATCTATAATTAGCTCTGTTTTAATTTCTAAAGGGTTCAATCTAATAAAGACTGTAAAACATCTGTAACTGTTACCTCCTACCTTTTCATATCCAATAGTTGCTGGAAAGCTGAAGACCTGTTTCCTGTCTGTTTTATGTTGTGTGCATATCAATTAGCTTGTAAAACGGGAGTACAACTAAATTTAATGAACGGATACAAGTGCCTTTTGAGTTCACATGACTTAGATCAAGCTTTGACAAAAAGGATCAATGCAAGTTGGCAAACACAAATGTGTCTAAAATTACCAACCCACCTCCACAAGAAGCCCATTTAACACAGGGGTTCAACTGGGGGAAACATAGAGCCATGGGGAACCCAAGAGGGAAAACCATGGATTGGCATCCGCCTTGGCTAACTATGTGAATATACATTTGTTCTTGATTGTTTGATAATGATTCCCCCTTAATTGTTAGTCCATATTCAACTAATAAAAAAATTAAAAAATACACATCAGCAACCTTCAGAATCATCTTCTGAAAGTTTGCATAATCCGATTTATTTTTAAATTACTTAAAACATTTGGGAGGATCTTGACTATGAAACAATAATGTAAAATTACATACTTTAAATAAATTTTATTGTAGTAAAAAAGCACATGCAATACAATTTATACCATCTTCAGAACAATGGAAAGAACACAACCATGCACAAGGACTATCTGTCGAAACCTATATGTCCTTATTTATTAGATCACCTGTCCAAGTAATGAATGAGCAATACTGTCTTTTGTAACCTGACAAATGGAAATCATGGACTTGGGGGAGATTCAGTAAAAGATGATCTTTCGTACACATGAGGCTTTTGTTAAACTTTTCAATTATTTGCTTTTATTTTGGCTCTTGCATTGGTATCATGTATTAAATAGTTTTAAAATGTAAGTGAAAGGATATCTTCCTGTTTATTAAAGGGTGAGCTGCCAGGAAAATAAATAAATAAATAAAATTACCAACCCACATATTTTTCTAGGACATAACCAATCAAAACATTAGTTTCCCTAAAATGTTTAAAGTGTAATTTCCATTGCTTCTAGGACTTTTCTTCAACAGTAAAAAGATGACTTGCATTGTTAACTAGGTTTTATATCTTGGTTTTCATGGCTATCCTCAAGTTAACAGTTAGAAATGAATAAATTAAATGTAACATAAGTGGGGTTAATCTTAATTTGTTTATTGGAGAAGACATCCAATTAATTTACAAAGTTAAAGTGCTAGAATATCAAATAAGCACAAATTCAACTATCTGGGCCTCTTGAGTTCTATAAGGTGACATACATTTGGGTTTATTAAATGTACTTTTATAAATTGGTAAGTGAGCAAAGAAGATTTCTTTGTTTCTGTGTCTTCACTAAAGCAAGATCCCAAAAGTTAAGATTCTGTCAGGCGTAATTGAATATACAGAGTACAAAAATTTCAGCTGTGTTCCAATTAAAGTATGATAAATAGCATAACATGATCTTATTAAGAAGAGCAATTACAAACTTTAGACATTTCATAAGTGCTATTCTAGAATGTAAATTTAAGAAAGGGTCAGCAAATATGAAAGAAATAAGATTGTTAGGTATGGAAATTAGAATGAAAGAAATATCTGGATGAGGAAGTATTTTGCACGGTAATGTAAAAAAGTTATAGAGTAAGTTGCAGAAGATTTATGGAAGGTAAATCTTCAAAGCTTGTGTGTGAGTAAGTTGGCTGTAATTAGCAGTCAGTCAAAGTTATTGAAGGTTTCTCATAAGGGCAAATACGAATGTACTGCTATAAATCAGAATCCGATTTTCTGTATGTTAAGGTAGCAAAGATTTCATAAAACACTGATCTGCTGTTATCTATGAAGGTAATTTTATCGTATCTGTTAGGTTTTGTTACTTAGGAAATTTAAGTCTTAAGAAATTAGTGTTTATTTCTGCTTTAAGGTCTTTTAAATGACTACTTCAAAACAGTTTTAAGTAACTGTTATTTTAGGTTACTACAATATAATTGACACCCTAGAATAAGTGGCAATATCTGTGACACATCTGAGGAGCATTTTGCACAAACCTCTCAGTTTTATGTAAAGGTATATAAAATAAGAGTGGATATAGGTTTACCAGCAAGGTGACCAGCACGTGTTCTCTTTTATACACTCTGACATAAAAAGAGTGCATGGCCCTTAAAGGATTCAACTTATTTCTGTTTATTTTGACTAAACCTGTATGTTTGCTTTTTTCTTTGTTTCTTCTTCTTCTTCTTCGAGAAAGAGAGGATTTATTTTATTTCTTCTGCCTTTGTCTCTCTGACACTTAGCTGTGTATGTGGTGCTGGGTTTATGAACCCAGATTCTCATGCATGCCAGGCAAGCGCTCCAACCTCTGAGCCACCGCTCCAGCCCCAGCTAAACCTGTTTCTGGTCGTTAACCCCATTTCTTTTTTTTTTTTTTTTTTCAGAGAGAATCAATTTTTATTGAGTTTTTCACATGGCTTTCGTTGCTCTGACACTTAGTTGTGTATGTGGGTGCTGGGGTTTGAACCCGTGTACTTGCGCATGCCAGGCAAGCGCCGTAACCACCGAGCCACCGCTCCAGCCCCAACCCCATTTCTTAAATGTATAAGATTTAAAGCTGCCCTTTGATTTTTGCTAGCATTGCTAACCCAGTAAGACCTATGATTATTTTTATTGTACACTATGGATTTTAGACTTCACTTTAAAAATTAAATTTAGTTAATTAAAGGACTTCTGTGTAATTGTGATACTAATCACTGGCTTCTTTGTATAGTAGATGTATTTTATTCCTCTACTAAGTAAATATTCTAAAATTTAGAACTTAAACATTTTATCAAGCTGGTGTTCTCCAAACTGAGGCTGTCAGTAGTAAAATTTTTTAGTCTTATATAACAATAACAAATTTAATTGGGGATTTATTTGTTGTTTAATGTTCTTCAACTAGATAAGGTAACTCATCATCAATGGGATAGGTATAAGATTTTGTGTTGCTATTTACACTGGGATGGAAATTTAAATATTTTTATAAAGTAATAAAGAGCCTGGTTTGTTCAGTTTCAAGTTTAACAGTATCATACATAAAAACATTACTTTTTCCATAAAGAGGAAGTTATAAGCTTTCTTAGCTTTTGCTTGATTCATGCCTCAGGTGTAAGACTGTATTGTGTTAACTGATATTCATATAGACTCGGGAGACAGTTTATAGACACTATGTTAAATGGTGCTTAAGAGGCACAGTTCAGCTTCAGAAATAAAACTCTACCTAATTGACCCAAACATTTTAATTTTTCAGGGAGAGAGAGAGAACTAAGTTTATTATTTTTTTCTCCTGACCTTTGATTATCCAACACTTAGTTGTGTGAGTGGTGCTGGGGTTTGAACCCAGGTCCTCACGCATCCCAGGCAAGCGCTCCAACCACCGAGCAACCGCTTCACCCCACCTGAACATTCTCCATGGCAAAGCCAAACTGCCTGCCCCATGGTGTCCCCTGAGCATGAAGACATGGAATGGTCAATCCCCAAGAACCCTTTGAGCAGTGAGTGTTCCCTTAATCAGAGTGCAGAAGAGGTAGGGAACAGGCAGGCAGTGTCCGGAAATTGCCTGCTGGTCGTTTTTTAAAGGGAACCCACTGCTCCAGAAAAACTGGTGGCTATCGGCTTCGTAGCCCCCTGCTAACAGGTGGTCTGGGTGCAGATGTTTGCTAACAAAGGTGCTTCCTGTGGCAGATCCAGAAACGGCTGTCCTTAGGCTCCCTTGCTGAGATTTCCAGTGGCCGTGCTGTGTTTTGTGTTACGCTCTCAGCGTGGAGCCAAGGTGGGAACTGGTGTCTCAAGGCTAGACGAGGCCATTTTGATTCAGTGCCTGTATTCAAGGGCATAAGCATTGATTTATGCGCATGCACACTGATCTAGCCTGTTGAGGGGGTGCCTTCTTTATTTGGAGAGTTGCATGGTGAGGAAGGGCCCTCTGGATGAGAAGAAGGAAGACCCGCGTTAAGGGCAGGCTGTCGACTCTGAGGGCTTCTCCTGGGAGAAGTCTGCTCTCTCTTAATTAAAGTGCTTGCTATAGTCTCCCGTATGTTTTGCAGTGTTCCTTCTTTGACTCAGGGAACGTGAACCAGGAACAAGTCTCAGCTCAGAATCGCTGTCAGAACCCTACCTGCCACTCCAGTTTAAGGGGATCTGAAATTTGACATTGCCAACTTTTTTGTTCCTTTTGTACTTAAATTTCTTCTTGTCCTTACATCAACAATGCCCTAGAGGTCAACTGAGTCATCCACAGATATCTTTTTAAGTTGTCTGTTGTCATTTATTTTCTTAAAATTTCTGGTCATCTTTTTTTCTACACTTCACTCTTGTTCAGAATTTATTGCCCTCCATTTCTCTCTCTTTGAAATGATAATCTGTGAACACTTTTTTTAAACAGATTTTTCATTGCTCCTTCCTTTATCTCTAGAGATTTTTAGAGTATTTTGCTATAGTTATGACTATCAGTGAAACTTAAGTTTGGATCTAGGACAAATTAGCTTTGCTGGATTTGAATGTTATTACGTTAGACAGAAAATGTATAAGTTTTGTTTAGGTGTAATACCCTCAGGGGAATTTTTGTTAAACAGCAGACATTATGTTAATATTTGCCTGTGAAGAACAGCTTTCACCCCTAGTTTACATTCACGGGTGATGTTGCTCCACTCAGATTTCCTGGACAGAAGATGAATGTGTGTCTCACAGGCAGAGTCAGCATTCGCCTGGAGCCGCCAGCGTGCGGGTGCTCCTGACCACAGTACGGGTTGTCTCCAGAGGTCAAGACACCTGTCAGCAGGTTCCTCCCTTTAAAGACACTTTAAACACACTGTGATGGACCACACTCCTCCCACCACATTCATGGGCCTGCTCTTCCTCAGCAGCTCATCTAGTGAAGGTCCAGGAGGATGCCAGTCATGGGTGCAGGCCCCTGGCACATCAAAACTGTTGTTGCTGTTCTACTTCTGAGCTGTGGCCCCATGGCCCCATACACAGCCAGTAAGAGATGCATTCCCACGGAGACAAGAAAGGAGCTGGAGCCAGACACACCCTGGTCTGCATGGAGAGAGAGTAGGAATGGGGAGAATTTCTCTAAATGTTACATAGAAACAATATAAGTAATGATACAAATGTTTTGTGTCCATCCTATCCTAATACCCAGCACACATTTTAAATAAATAATTAGATTAAACTGGTAGATGGATGCAGTGAGGTAAGTATGAAAAGATTTTTACTAGACTGGTACATATTCTTACATAGAATTTTTTTATGCTTACTCAAATATATAAAATTCCTCATTTTGTCTTTCCTTTAAAAAAAGAGCTCTTAGGGGCTGGAGCGGTGGTTCAGCGGTTTCGGCGCTTGTCTGGCAAGCATGAGGACCCGGGTTCAAACCCCAGCACCACGTACACAACTAAGTGTTGGAGCAACTAAGGCCATGTGAAAAACTAAAGTTGTTTCTCTCTTTCTCTGTCTCTCACTGTCCCTCTCTCTTTCGAAAAAAAAAAAAAAGCTCTTAGCCCTCTACCTAGTAGAAATAGAACATTTTCTTCCTATCAAGTTCTTTAGACTTGCATGCACTTATAGAATTTAGTCTGGAAAGATCAATTCTAACACTTGGTGCTTTTATTCTGAAATAAATAACCTGCTCACAAGATATACCAAAGTAGGGCTGGAGTGGTGGCTCAGTGGTTACAGTGCTTTCCTGGTGTGCACGAGGACCCGAGTTCAAATTCCAGCACAACTAAGTGTCAAAGCAACAAAGACCAGATGAAAACTAAATAAGGTTGATTCTCTATTTTAAAAAAACAAACAAACAAAAAAAACAAGACAAAGTACTCTTCAACAAGCTCAAGTCCATTTTATTGCATAAAAAACCCAGAATGCTCAGTAGCAGAATTTGCTGGCTCCTGTGCTTCTCCAGAGGTGGAGGGGGACGCAGAAGTGGGCATTTCCCCTACCATGACCTGGAAGTGGACCTGCAGGCACACCTCCACGTCCTCGGGTCTGATGCTGTGTTAGGGCGGCAGGTCGTGTGCACCATGTGCTCCCTGCAGATCCAAGCTTTCGTGATGGGACCTCCAGTCCATCGTCACAGGCAGGGTGGACGTTATTGTGTTTCCTCCAGACGCAGAAGACATTTGGCCCACTGTTCTCACAAGAGAGGGCCATAGCCTTCTGATGCCTCTTCCTGTCTGCTGCAACCTGCATGCTGCGCCCTAGGGAAGACCTTCCTGAAAGCCTGAGATAAAAGGTCAGCTCTAACCTGGCCTTTGCTGACCAGGCTCCTCAGTTCAACTTGCTAAATGAGGTGCCCCGCTCAGCTGCTGGAGGAAGGTGAATGGGGAGAGAGGGTGGGCTCCAGGGATCCTCTGCTGTCCACATGTGTTCTGTGCCTGCGGGGTATCTGCAGGTCTTGACCCCAAAGTATACACATCTGTTTAAATCTGAGATACTGGAAGGTCTCAGAAGCAGCAGAACCTGGATTAGGGCAACACTTGGACACTAATAAATGGAAACCACAGTAGACTTCTAGAGGACCCTTCATGCATGCAAATATCCTGGTTTTTGAACTGGATGTTTTTATAATATGATCCAAGGTCACAAGAATGTTTAGGAGGAAATAAAAGCAGAAATATAAATATTGCTCACAGTATTTGTAGATAACTGTATTCCTATAATTCTTTGAGGATACAGTGGTGATGGTGTGATGACTCAGACTCCTCTCTGCACCTGTGTCCCCTTAGAGCCTGCCTGCATCTCCTGCTGGTCCAGTCAGAGCCTCCGAGATAGTAATTGATACAGCTATTTTACACTGTTACCGACAGAGACAGGCAGTCTCCAGGGCTTCTGATCTGTGCGGTTTCCAAGAAGGCCCCTGAGGTCCCAGACAGGTTCAGTGGAGTGGGTCAGGGATAGATTTCACACTGAAATTCAGCAGGTGGAGGCTGAAGATGTGGAGCTCACATGTGATCCTCACACAGCAGTGCAGCTCTGAATGCAAATCTCCCTGCCTGGGGAAGAGCAGCACAGCTGGTTCCCTAAGTCAGTGGAAGAGAATGAGGCTGAAGGACTTGGGAGGAGTAGTTTACATCCTTGGGGCACCAGGAGCAGCAGAATGAAACGGGCAAAGTGCACTTGGACTGCACTGAAGGAGAGAGAACTGACTTGTAGGTCACCCTGATTCTCCCAGCCTTCTGTGCAGGGAAGAATTACAGTGACTCCTGGTCCCAGCCAGGGCTGTCTGAGAACAGCTCATCTTTCAAAAACACATGCATTTAAAACAATGCATGTTTTAAAATCTCTTTTTCTTGCTGTTTTGATTTTATTTTCTGGTTGAGCAGATGCTTATCTACACAGCAGGAAGATATTTGGTGCTTTAAGACAGAGGTTGCCTCTTCTCCCAGCCCTTCCCTCATCCACGTTTTCCAGCATATGCCCTTCTGCAGTATGGGGAGGCAAAGCAATAATTGTTACCGTCCTCAGGAAAAAAGCTGAGAAAACTATTTAGTTCTTGCATTTCAAATTACTGGATTGATTTTCGTAAATCTACTAAAAAACAGGCCTAGAGCTAAAAGGCTTTGAAGAGATCCATGACAGCGTGTTAGAGTCAGATGGGTATTATCTGGATCCCATTACTGAATTTTAAAAACAGCCAAGCCTGTGAAAGTTTGCATGAAAATATAAATGTTACTAACAAAACTTCATTGAATGAAAGATAATATGAGGAAAAATAACAAGACACATTGAGCAGAGGGTAGAAAATGGGGGCCTGAAGGGCACAGAGGCGTGGGCAGCGGGCACAGCACTCCACCTGGGGCTCCCAGGCAGGGCAGTGGATGCAGGTGGGGTGGAGGTGCACCTACCAACCTCCTTGGAAACTGCAGTGAATCTGGCTAGAATCACAGACTTGAAGGGACCACTGCCTGGATTTCCAGATTATGAGCTGAGACTGCAAGCTCAGGCAGGGTCTGCAGTGACTTAAGCCGCCAGAACTGGACAGAGGAGCTGCAGGCAGCCTCAGCAAGCTGGGACTCCTCGTGGCTCCTTTGCTACAGCCACTGGGGGAAGAGTCACACACAGTCTCCACAAACCCAGGGTCTGAGATGTCAATGAGCTGTGATCTGCACAGTAGTTCCTGGGGGAGAAGTCCTTCAGGCAGACTGGAATTTTACACATGTTGGCAGGAAAGAGAAGACTCAGGCTTTGATCTGATTGCATGCGGTCAAAGTGTGAGAGCAGGTACCTCAGCAACCTTAGTGCAGAAGTCAGGTGGTCCCAGATGCCTCGTGGCTGGTGCAGCTACCCTTACCTATGTCATCCCCTCTGTACCGCAGCTGACCTCACCAATAGTTTCTCAGAATTTCTAGAGAAATATTGGTCTTTTGTCCTTAACTAGTTGGACGACTTATTGAGGAA
>PVKS010025413.1:0-29941 GCA_004027875.1 Aplodontia rufa
TCATCTCCAAATCCAGTAAGGCATGAGTGGCCTTTGTGACCATTGTCAGGCCTATGAAATGGTCCTGACGCCGCTCTCTGGTGCACTCGCTGTGACCATCAGTAAGTTTGCCCTGTGAGCTGAGTAGGTTTCAGCCCTGAGTCCCTGGTTTCTAACTGTTGCCGCTCCTCTAATGATGAATTTATCAGCTGCAATTTGTTTCTTTGTTCCTGTCATTTCTGTTTTCATTTTATTTTGTTGTCTCATTTCATCTTTGCTTGGTAATTTTTTTTTTTCAGGGTTAGCTAAATCGGGCTTTCCTGTTTCCTGGCAGGAGGGCTTTATCCTCTTCGGGCCGCGCCCTCTCTTCCTTTCCGTCCTTCCTTTCATTTGCATCCTTTTGCTGGGATGTGGACTCCTCCCCACGCAGGCCTCCCTCCCTCCCTTCCGGGTAGCCCTGTTCTAGGAGCCCAGTCCCAAGCCTCACTGTGTGCTCTGCCCTCTCTGGAGCTGCCTCGCGC
The DNA here is from genome assembly GCA_004027875.1 of Aplodontia rufa. Lineage (NCBI taxonomy): Eukaryota > Metazoa > Chordata > Mammalia > Rodentia > Aplodontiidae > Aplodontia > Aplodontia rufa. Next base: position 501 of record PVKS010025413.1, read on the forward strand.
ACTGGAGGGCAGGGAAGCTGGAGCCTGCACCCAGCCTTCCTCTGGTCTTCCAGCAGTCTGTGGCAAGTCCACGGCCACATCTGCTCTTACAGGACCAGGTCTCTGGGGGCCTCGCCTGGGCCACTGAGGATCCTGATTCCCCTCACTCTGCCCTTCCTTTCTCCTGCTGATTTATGTTGAAGCTCCTGGAGGGAAGGGAGGCCTTTCACCCCAGAGCATTATCCATGTATTCTCCTGAAACTGCCCACATCCATGTTCAGGAGTGTGCATCCGTGCAGTGGTTAAATAGAAGGGCGTGAGCTTGCCTTGCTCCCCAGGACCCTGATCTAAGGAAGAGGTAGGTGCTAAGCCTCAAATCTTAAAGTTTTCCCTGGACTTCATTTGTTTGGTACCAGGGATTGAACCCAGGGTCACTTTGCTAGCGAGCCACATCCCCAGTCCTTTTTATTTTTTATTTTGAGACGGAGTTTCACTGAGTTGCTGAGGCTGGCCTGGAACTTGCAATCCTCCTGCCTCACCCTGTCAAGTCCCCGGGATTACACACAAGTGCCACCGTGCATGGCTGGGACTTCACTGGGACAGATGCTGGCACGGAGGCAGTCTCCCTGCTTTGTCTGCTCACATTTGGGTTCTGAGTTGGTCTCCACTTGCTGACTGTGTTCTGAGCTGGTCTCCACTTGCTAGTTGTGTTCTGAGCTGGTCTCCACCTGCTGACTGTCTCAGCTTTACAAGGTTTCACAGGACAGCTCTGTGGCCTGGCGCCACTTGGAGGAGGCTCCTTGCTACACTGTGGATATAGTTAAAACTGTAAATGAGGTTGCCGCAGCGGTCAAGGCCAAGGCGTGTGTGTCTTTGGTGACTCCCTCCCCTTGAGGACACTTGCAGGGCAAGTCCCTTGGTGGCCTTGGATTCACCCTGTCCCCATTCACTTGTGGTTCTCTAGAATCTGTAGAAGGTACCCAGAGGGGGGCCCCTGGCAGGGCGGGGCTTCGGCCCAGAGAGCCCTGGCCCCCGGGCCTAGAACCCTGGGCTGGTGGCCTCTGGGGCCTCCACTGCCCTGCATGTGGGGTGCACATAGACAAGACTGCACCCGCCAGGACGGCCTTCCTGAGCATGGGGACTGGGTGCCCCTCAGTCCAAGGCTGCTACTGTCCCTCCCTGCCCACTCCTGGGAACAGCCTGCCTCTGCCTCTCCTGAGTGTGTTCTGTCTCAAGCACCGGCAGGCAGGGGCAGTGCCAGTGCCCTCCAAGAGGCAAGGGCAGAAGTGGCGGCCACACACACAATGCCCTGCAGCTCCCACCACACTGGGGGCATTTCCATGTCCTCCTGAGTGCTCCTTCCATCTCCTACTCTGGGTCCTCTCCAGGCCTGGCCTCTTCCGTGCTGCCGGGCTGGACCTCAGCTCTTCCTCCTGCATGGGGGATCCGTAGGCTGGCGAGCTTTGTTGCCTCTGGGCACCAATGACCCCACCTCTGCCTGCAGCAATCTGCAGCTCCCCTGAGGCTCCCGACTCCCCACCTGCTCCCTCCAGCTGTCCCTAGGGGCCCCACCTGGGGCAGCCTGGCCCCTCTCCAGTTCCTGCTCCCACCCAGTCTGTCAGGAGGCTGTGTGGCTCTGCAGCTGTCCTCCACCCCCTACCCGGCTGCGGCCACCACCCTCTCCTCACCTCTTCGTTGCCAGGGCTTGGTCTCTGGTACTGCTGCTCCGTCACTCACCTTCCACCTGATTTCTTGATCCTTATTTCTAAACTCCACGAGGGAGGGTTCTATTCCATTTTGTTTGCAACCAAGCCTGGCACATAGTAGACAGTAAACGTGTGCTGCGTGAACACACTAATGCAGATTCAGTGAGCGAGTTAAAATGGGACGCAGCTGCGGGTTTAGAGGGCAAGGCTTGGAGTCCAGGCCCAAGTGCCCCTTACCAGGCTGCCCTGTGATCTGTGCCCCTTGCCTAGCATGGGGTGATACCACCCACGTGATTATGGCAACACGCAGACCACGCTCATTACTGAAATGAGATTATGTCTGCATCCGGTAGGGCGTTGCCGGGCTGCGGGAACAGCCGGAGTCCGCAGGGTGGTCGAGGGTGGACCATGGCAGAGCCAAGCGCCTCTCCCCTGCAGCCCCCACAGAGTGGGAGGCTGGGCTCCACAGTGCTGTGCGGGCTGCCCCTGTTGGGAGAGTCTGAGCCAAATCTGCCCCCACCTGGCCTGGTCTCTGCCCTGGCAGCCCCGGGCTGCAGCCCAGAAGACTGAGTTGGGCCGTTGTCCGCGACACTCTACTTCCTCGCTTCCCCTGCTTGCCTTTGCAGACAGTAGGTGACCCAGGCAGGCAGGCCTGGCATCTGTCATTGAGAGTGACTGATGGATTGGATTTAGCATGGTATCTTCTGTTGCGGGATTTCAGTGCCTACGACACCATGCACCTCGTTCAGTTTGCTGTGGAAACTTGACATTCCTTCTTGGGTTTTTGGCTCTGACACATTGATGCTTCCTCTAGTATGTAATAAGGACATCACACTGACAATTATAAAGTTCAGAAGGCCTAAGTCCCTGGAGCCCTGTCATTTCTCTTAAATTTACAGCCAACTTTCTGGAACTCTCTTTCCTCTAGTCTGTGCAAACTGCCGATGGTGCAGTGTTTACTTGGCCGTGTCTCTTAAAGAGCTTTCGTTGGCAATGCAGACGCAGAGCCCTGCCTGGAATGGCCTGCTGTGCTGGCCTCAGCTGGCCAGGCGCCTGGAGCACAGGCCAGCCACAGGCGATGGTCACAGCAAGGACCAAGGTTCTGCAGGCACGTGTGTGAGGACCTGGGTGATCCCACAGCGGTGTGTCCTGTGGTGAGGGCACCTTAGCTCATTTCTATCTGTAGGAAGCGCAGGTGTGTCCTGGGCTCCATTCCAGCTGGTGGAATATGGAAACACGGCTGCAGCCGGAGGCAGTGCGGGTGCTCCTCTGCCTGTCCCCGATGTGCCCTCCCAAGTGAGGACATTGGCAAGCATTGAAGCCTGAACTCACCACTGGCATCCCAGTGATGGTGACAGTGGGGCTGGGCTGCTCAGCCCAGGGAGGGATCTCTGGGCAGTGACTAGCCTCCTTTGCTTTGCAGTGGGCCTCCTCTCTCTCAGGCTTTGCTGAGGAGGGAGGGGCTGGGTCAGGAGGTGAGAGTGGTGCATTGGCCCTCGTCATGCTATGCCTCATGGGCCAGGGGACACAGCTGGCCCACGACCCACCCAGCAGGAGCGGGCCCCCAGGGGCTGCAGCCCAGCACTCCTCCAGAGAAACTTTCCCTGAGTGACAGGGAACAGTGTGGCCAGGGACCCTGATATCTGTGGCGGACGCTCTATAGAGATGCCATGGGCAATGGGCACCAGGACACTGCCCCAAACATTTCACCCTGAAGGGATCCTAGGAAGCCTCAGAAGCTGGAGCCCCCCTTACGCCCTGCCCTGCCTCTGTCACGCAGGGGACCTGGCCTGTCCTGGGAGGGTGCACCCTTGTCCCCAAAGTGGGCCTTGCTAAGGTCCCCTGCTTGCTACCGCAGGCACACCTTGCCCTGTCCTATTTCCCACGACTGTCCCCTCCTTGTCAGACCTGCTGTCAGATGCAGTCAGGTTCTGTGGCTCCTCTACACCTTAGGAACTTCTGTTAAATGAGCGTGCACGCCTCTCTCTTGCTCACCCGCCTGGGTCTTGAACCCAGGCTGGCTGGCTCCTGGGTACAACGGGTGGCTGCCCTGGAGCTCCCAAGCTGGTGCTCCTGCTCCTGCGTGGCCTACATTTGAAGTCTGTCTGTTGGTTCTTAAACCCAGGTTGTGCCAGGTGTGGTGGTGCACGCCTGTGATCCCAACAGCTTGGGAGACTGAAGCAGGAGGATTGCAAGTTCAAAGCCAGCCTCAGCAACTAAGCAAGAACCTAAGCAATTTAATGAGACCCTGTCTTAAAATAAAAACTAAAAAGGGCTGGAGACATGGCTCAGTGGTTATGCACTCCTAGGTTCAGTCCCCAGGACCAAAAAAAAGTCGGGTTCTGATAGCATCAGATACCTGTTCTGTCCCTTCAGAGCGGAGCCCATGGGGCGGGGGGGTTCTCACAGTGATGGGAGTGACAGGGAGTGTGCATACTGCTGGGGTGCATAGTGTGCATTTGCATAGTGCTGGGGTCCTCTGCTTCTCTCACTGCTGTAAGCTGTGGGCTTTGCAGGGAGACAGTGGGGGGTGAGCTGCACCAACCCCATGCCCATCCTGAGCTCCACTCCTGCTTCCTACCCTCTTCCTTCCCAGGCTTCCCCTCAAAGGGCAAGATCAACCCAGGACTCTGGAGAACCTCTACCCCTCCCCCGCATGGGACGGGCGCCAAGCCTCTGACCCCAGGCCAGGCTGCAGGCGCCCCAGCCTGCAGCCTGTGTCACAGAGGGAGGCTCACAGTTCCCGTGGGATGGTAGGAAAGCACAGGCGTTTCAGGGGCCCCTGGGCAGATGCCAACTGCTCTGTTGCTCAATCTGCTCCTGGATACGTGCCATGAAAAATACTGAGGGAGAATGCAGACATTGCTGTCCCTGAAGAAAGACGCAGCAGCCACACTCCTCCTGTGCAGGCAGAGGACTCCACGCTGTCCACTGTCCCTGAGGAAAGGCACAGCAGCCACACTCCTCCTGAGCAGGCAGAGGACTCCACAGGGGAAGTGCCAGAGCCCTGCCCTGGCTATGCAGAGCCTCAGCTCACCTGAGTCACATTGCCAGGTGGGGCATGGGGGAGCAGTGTGTGGACTGAGTGTAGCGGAGCCCTGTGTGGCTCTGGTTGCTCCTGCTGCTACAGGGCTGGGGCTTTCGGGGAAACTGAGGCAGTGCAAAGACCCCCCCGCCCTTCAGGCCTGGATTCTTATGGTCAAGACAGAAAGATTTCGGGCATGTCACTCAGATTGGCAGGCATGAGTTTATTAGAAGGGATGGGAAAGGGGAAAGGGGACACTCTCCCTTGAGCCCTCTCAGAGGAGACAGAGGGCATGCCTCTCCTGCACCCCAGTTTTATTGGGATCCCAGAGAATTTTCAAGAGAGTCCCGCCCAGGTCACCTCTTGACTTTTGACTGACAGCAGGATGACATCAGACTTTCAAGAATCCACTTCCATGCAACTCCAGGTCACCTTGACTCATGCTGGCTGGTTTTAATTGGATTCTTAACCATGCATTCTTAGGATTTCATGGTTAGGAGGAATTATCCTTATCTCCCTGAGTTTCAGGGTCTGGTCTGTATAAGCGTCACAGAAGTCTCCCCCTTTAGGGTCACTTGGGTTCCTCTGTGGACATTATTTTGGGCCTGCATTTCTCCTGCAGATAACTGGCATTTTGGGGAGGAATGTGGCATGTCCTGTCCACTTGGGCCAGGTAGGGCTGCAGGTGAATTGCTTCTTGAAGAAAGCATGTGGGGTCAGCACAGGGGCCCAGTTTACAGAATTATCCCCTGAGCCTCCTGTTCCCACCACTCACATCTGTCTTTCCCTTGTCACTGCGGCCACTCAGGCATTGTCTTCTGGGCTGTAGGACAACTTCTTGGGACTCCCTAAGCTGCCCCAGCCTATGTGTGCCCTTGGAGAGCATCCAGGTGTCTTGGGCGAATCTGAATCTGGGATTACCATTCTCATGCTTCCTGAGGCACATGTTGGTCTGCGTGGGGCTCACTAGTGATGTCTAACAGCCCCGGGGATAACACACACCCGGACCAGTGTCACTGGAGGAAGCCGCTGTGACACGACTCCATTCTGTAGATTCCAATTTAGAAAGACAGCCCATCTGTGTCCTAAACCTGTCCAGGTTAGACCAGCAGCTGAAGCTGGTATGGGGTCCCGGGCTCTAGACTGCACCTGTGGGCCCCGCTCCACCCTAAGCATTTCTATATGTCTTTCCTTCCCTGAAACACTTGGCGCTGTCCCCTCTTGCCATGCACGTCTTCAGGCCAGGGCTCTGCAGCTGCCCAGCCATCCTGGATGTGGCTCTAAACACTGCTTCCCAGCCTGGCCTGATGCTCCCTAAAATAGGCCAGTGTCCCCGGTGGACACTGGCTGGTGGCACCATCTCTTCGGATGGGCTCGAGGAGAATTTGGGGAGTGTGGCTCTCCCCATGTGGTCGGGGTTCTTGGCACTGCACCCTCTCCTGTGAACCTCCCTTCCCGACCTGTGCAGGCCCAAGGTCATTTTCTACTTGCTCATGACTTTAGGAAGAACCAGTTTCCCTTTAAATGGCTGTTTTTTCTCTTCTTAATGAGAAAACCAAGGCTGACACTCCTCCAATGGCAGGTGGTCTGTCGGGGGTCCCTGGGGACACTTACCCCTTGTTTCCCTGGGTGGCAGGGGGTAGCGCCTGCTCTGGGAGCCAGGCTGCAAGCATCGAGCCATGCTGTACCACCTGGGGCCTCCCTGACTCCACGAGGCTGAGCGCACTTGGCATTTCATGGCCGCACTCTCGCTGACTGCTGGGTACAGACAGAAGCCCTGGGTTATAGGGTCCTGGAGGTGTGAATTGGGGGCTGGCTGTCCCACTCCATGGATCTGGAGGAGAAGCTGCCACTTAGTGTCCTGGCCACACAGGGCCAGCTCCAAAGTCCAGATGCAGAGGTGGCTGTGGCAGGGAGTGGCTGTTTTGAAGGAGCCATCTGGTGTGCTGTCCCAGGACACAATCATTCCCAGAATTTATTCTCCTGGTCTCCTCACCCTGAGTGTGGCCTCGTGACCACCCTTGCTGTGATGGAGGCCGAGGCAGCAGACACCTGGGCCATGGTGGAAAGCACCGTGGGAGCCGTGCATGGTCAGCTGTGGACAGAGCTATGTGGCTCTGGTCCTTGTCCTGCTGTCTTTGCTATGTGACTGAGCTCTGGGCATCAGAAGGGTCTGTCCCCCCACTCAGAGGCCCACGAGGCCTCAGGCTCCAGCACTTCACACAAAACCCCGCACAGCCATAGCACGCACTGTGGATCCGGGTGGGCCTGCAGGTGTCCACTGGCGGGGAGGGCTGGGCAAGACCAGCAGACCCTGCACATCATCCCTGAGCCTCATCATAGTGGTGCCGGTTCTGTGGATGTTGGGTTCGTGTCCTCTCAGAGTCGAAGAATGAAACCGAGGGACACTGAGGCAAGCAGTGCAGAGTTTATTTAAGAAAGGATAGAAAGAAAAGACTCCGCCAGGAGAAAGGAGTCTCAGAACCCAGAACTCCCAGAGGGGATGTGACTCCTCCTTTTTAAGATTCTCTTCCTTTGATTAATCATTGCCTCCCCTCCCCCACGCCTACGGGTATGGGTGTGACATTCTGGTCTGATCTGGTCTTTGGTTCTGGGCCCTGAGCATCTGTATCAGCAGAGGGGGAGTCACTGTGTGGACCACTGTTAGGGAGGGGATGTGAGGCTGATATGCCCCTCTGCTTACTCAGGGCAGTGGGTGCTCTTTGCCCTCTCAGAAGAAATGACATCAGCGAAATTCCTCCTTGTTGACCTGCATCATTCTGCCTACACTGACTGCCTAGCTTTTTCTGCCCACAAGGGACCTAGCCCTGGGAGCAAAACCAGCAGCAGGCTGTCACACGTCACTGAGGTTTAGTAGTTGATTCCTGTGGTTACCAACCTGACAGTAGATGACCGATAGGAAAGTGATAGCACCCTCTGACACTGGAACTGCAGAACATCTAGAAAGTAGAAAACGTACAACATGGGAGAAGTCACTGTGAGGCCTGCAGGGAGATCCATCCCCAACGTCCCCAAGGTACCGTTCCCTGCGCGCTTCTTGAAGTCACAGGCACAGCCTGGGCACAAGGCTTCACTCAAGAGCACCTCATGAACTTTCCAGCTTCCTGAGCACTTTTAGGCATCTCTTCAGGAACAAGCGAAAACAGGCTTCCTTGGTGGTCCTACTTTATCTGGCTCTGTGGATGACTGCATTTGACTTTCCAGTGTCATTGCAGAGTGTCTCCTCCTGCAGACCTGGACACAGGCGCTGGCCCCTAGTCACATGGGCCCTGCTTGGGTATCCCAGGTAGTCCGCAGCACCTCCCAGCCATGGGAGTGTTCTAGCTCACTGTCACCAGCTCTGAGCTCCATCATGGGAAATGTCCCCCCAGCTTCACTCTGGTTGAATGGGATTTGCATGCTCTGGGGACAGTGTGATGGACTCCCTCCCATGCCCGTCTTGGCCAGTCACAGAAGCGCCAATTCTCTCCAAGCCCTGACACAGGGTGACCCCGAGGTCCAACTGTGGCATTGAAGCCTCAGGGGAAACGTTCTGGATGTGGCTGGGGAAGGTGGGCTGCTTGAGTCCTCTTCCACTGCATGTTGCCCTGCGTGGATGGGACATTGAGATGGCCATAAGCCTGGCCTCCTGAGGCCGTCTGGATCCAGCACTGGAGCTCGCCCCACCCCTCTGGGTGTTCCTTACTGAGGCCGGCCTGGGGCAAGCATCTATCCCCACAGTTGCTGCATCCTCCCTGCCCATATGCAAATGCTTGTTGGTTCTGTGGTCCTCCTGCCACTTGACCGTCATGACCTTCTGCTGCTTGCTGTGGGCTGGCCTCGTGGGCCCGACCTGCGTGGACTGGAGGGTACACAGCCTCTTCTAAAGGAGAGATAAGGACCCCATTGAAGCGATGGATGGTGAGTCGATCCCGGGTCAACTCCGTCTTGTGGCTTGAGGACACAGGGGCCAGGGATGCACTGATCCTTTTTTCAAGGTGTCTTTTTTGTGGGACAGCAGAAGGATGAAACGAATGGGGTTTCAGAGGAGGGAATAAGATGGCACAGAGGTCTCAGAGGAGCCCCAGGAGGACACTGGACCTGTGAAGCCTCTGGAAGCTTCCTGAGGTCTCCCTGTGAGAGCAGGGAGTGACTGTTTCAAGTCCTCGCTGTGTGATGTGTTTAGCAGCAGTTCCAGGAATGCTGGGCAGGGCAACAGGACCCTCGCTAGCTGCAGGAGGTGGTGGGCCTGGGTGAGCCTGCTGCCTTCTGTGCCACCTCCCCAGGTGTGTATTGAGGGAAGAGATGAGGACAGGTTCAGATGCTTCCTCAGAGTCTTTCCAGAGTCCAAGGGTTGGTGGGAGACAAAAGCAACCTAGGGTGGAGAATTGTGGCACAAGCAGTGGCCACCCACAGTACCACACACGGCTAGAGAGGCACATTCAGAAACAGGGCCTGGCACCCCTGGGACAGGGAGCTGCAGGCCTGCACCTCCTGAGGGTCATCTCAGAGGCCGCCACACTGGAGCCAGGTGCAGTGTGAGGGCTGGGAGAGAAGGACTGGCTCTCCACCCACCACTCACATCCTGGCCTGGCTTCTCACCTGCTCTGTCCCAGGCTTCAGGGAGCTGAACTCTGACCTCTGCCCTGGCAGCCTGGTGCCCTGTACTGGAGGAGCCATATACCTGCAGCCTTCACCATGCACACTGGGGTGGGATCTTGACCTGGGACACGCTGAGGGTAGGGGGCTTGACCTGTGGACACTGGGGGAGGGCCTTGACCTGGTGGACATTTGGGGTGGGGCCTTGACCTGGTACACACTGAAGGTGGGGCCTTGACCTGGTGGACACTGGGGGAGGGCCTTGACCTGGTGGACACTGGGGGAGGGCCTTGACCTGGTGCACACTGGGGGGTGGGATCTTGACCTGGTGCACACTGAGGGGTGGGATCTTGACCTGGTACACACTAGGGGTGGGACCTTGACCTGGTGCACGCTGGTGGAGGGTCTTGACCTGGTGCAAGTTAAGATTGGGACCTTGACCTGGTGTGCATTGGGGTAGGGCCTTGACCTAGTGGACACTGGGGCTGGGACCTTCACCTGGTGAGCACTGGGGGTTGGAACTTAGCAAGATTCTTTTTGTTTGTTTGCATGAATCCTCTGTGCTTAGGGTGTAAGACTTTTTTCCCTTCTTTTTCAGATTTTCAGTAATGGGAACTGAGACCAGAGGCAGTCAACCACTGAGCCACACTCCCATCCCTTTTTCCGTTTTATTTTTTCTTTTGAGACAGAGTCTCTCTAAGTTGTCCAGGCTGGCCTTGAACTTGCATCCCCCTACTTTGACCCCCCCCCCCGCCAGCAGCTAGTGCCTGGCTATTTAAGCCTTCTAAGAGGGTGATCACAGGTGCTGCTTTTAAAGCTTTATTTCAGAAGACACAAGATTGCTGAGACCATTGTGCTATGTTGACCTGTGAGCAGCAGAAGGGAAGAGTCAAGCTTGTCCAATATTCCATCCCAAGCACTCTGCGTGTTTCCAGGTGTGGACCGGGCACCGCTGATGTTCTGAGGGCCTCCTGTACACGGTGCAGGCTGGGCACCTGTGTCTTCACACATCCAAGAGAAGAAGGCACTGCAGACCCATGATTTGGGGGTAGTAGTATCTAAGGAGAAGAATACACTGGGTTTTTAAGTTAAAACTTGAGTCAACTTAGAGAAAATTATGCTATTTATGGCTAGAAAATGTGACTAAAATTGTGGCATGACCAAATGACTCAAGTTTGATGGAGTGTGGTGAACACAAGACAGCACGTCCCTCACCAAAGGGTTGAGTTTGCTATTAGAAAGACGAAGGTGGAGCTGGAGCCGAGGCTCAGCAGCTCTGGCACTTGCCTGGCAAGTGCACGAGGGTACAGGCTCCAACTCCAGCACGACGGACACAATGAAGTGTCAGTGATGGATATGGAAAATTGCCAGAGGCGGTAAACCCCCTACTCACTGAACCTACAGTCCGGCCCTTATCAGAACCTATCTAAGGTCCTTTTCAGAGGATCCCCACCCTACTGAGAAACTCTATTTAGTCTCCACCTACTAAAATCCCTGTGGTGACTGCCATCCCAACTCAGCCTATAAAAGGCCGCCTATCCAAAGCCAAGAGGCCACGTTCTGCTTGGAAAGTGTGTCCCTGCAGCTGTTTGGATAAATCCCCTTCATCTGTGGAGGTCTGGACCTTTCTGTGCCTGGTATACTCTTTTTCACCCTCTTTTCCAGCCTCTTTTCCCTTCAGTCAGAGCAATGAAAGCCACATGGAAAACTAGTAGAATTGATTCTCTCTATCCTCTCTCTCACTGTCCCTCTCTCTCTGAAAAAAAAAAAATAAGAAGAAGAAAGCGGATGGGAGCGCCACCTTCACTCTCACGTCTGTGGCCTTGGCTGGCCAATCTGGGCTCCTACCCCTGACCTTATAGTTTGCCTCCACTTTGGCTTTGTAGCTGTCACTGGCCTCCCAGGGTCTTAGGTCACTTGTTTCCACCAGCCTTCGTGGGTGGGGCCAGCATTCTGAGGGGCCACTTTCACACCTCCAGCTGAGTCTTATTTCTTATCTCAGTTGGCTGAAAGGATTTTCAACTAAAGTTGCTCAGGAAGAATATACTTAGTGAGTTCTTCATACCCGACAGGATTCCTCTTGCTTTGACAGTTTTCTGTATCAATCACGGGGCAAGAGTGTGATCGTAAGCACACACGCCTGTCCTGCACTTGGGTGAAGGTCTGACCATGTCTGAGTTTAGAGGACCTTAATGCTTTCTCCTCCTCAGACCGCGTGCTGTGCCCTTTTCTCCTGGCCTGTGGCACTGGATGCGCAAATCACAGAAAATCTGAATTTGTATTTCTTTGTGTGAATTTTTCTCTTCTCAGTACTTATACTGTTTTGACCATCCCCTGATCTGCACTTGTAGGGGACATTTAAAGGCTAGGTAGGGTGCATATTTATCACTATTCAAAAATCCTCATCTGTGAGCTCCTAATCTCAACAGCCTGACTGTGATTTAGGCTTAAACCGTGGCATTTCAGTGTGCTTAACCAGAGCCTTGGAAACAAGAGGTTGGGTTGAGAAGACGCCCACTGGCTATCGGTCCCCTGGTGACGTGGACCTGAGAGTAGCCCAGGGGACCCAGGCCCAGGGCTTCCTGCGCACGCACGGTGCACACACCTCATTTGCTCGCTTTTGTGGTTCTAGACCTGTGGCTAAATGAAAGGAAATAGGTGGTGTCCCAGGCTGCAAGACAGAAACTCTGACTCAAGCTGGCTTTAAAATAAGAGGAAACTCTGCTCGCACACCAGGAAACGGGAAATGCAGGGCAGGTGTGGCCACAGGGATGAGTCATGGTTTAACAGTGGCAGGAGGCAGGGGCCTGAAGTGGCTTTGGCCCTGCCTGGATTTGTGGCTGTCAGACGCTGAGAGCGGCAACCCGTGGCATCCTGGCCCATGACAGCTGCCAGAAAAGGACAGGACCCTCTTTAGCTGATCTCTCCCAGGACAGGATACCTTTCCCAGAGGAGACAGCCGGCACCGGGAGTGGCCAGCCGTACAGGGCCTGCCAGAGTGCAGCTTCTTAGAAATGCAAACGCCAGGGCTCCCTCCAGGCCCAGCCCTGGGGCGCGCCCAGAGATCTGGTTTTAAGGAAGCTGGGGAGTCTGAGACGCCAACATTGAGAACCACCCTCAGGCTGGGGAGGAAACCCCCGAGGACAGATGGAAGTCTGAACAAAACCAAGGTCCTGTCAGCAGGAAGCAGCAGCTCCTGGCCAGAGCTGGGCAAGTTGCTCACTGTTCTCTCTCGGGCTCTAACTGGAAGGGAAGAGAGAAGAGAGAAGAGCCCACTGGAGGCTCTCAATGATGCCAGGGCCACACAGTCCCCAGAGCGCATGCCTGGTGGCTGAGCTGCACTTGGGAATTGAGATGGTTCACAAATTCAGGGTCTCCAAAATCTCCCAATTCTAGGACTCAGGACTGCTCTCCATATGACTTCTACAGAGCAAGTTGTAAGTAGAAATGCCAGGCAGCCTGTCAGCGCATGCAGAGCCAGCTGGGGTCTGGACCCCAGACGGTGGACCCTGTCTGCTACTCACGGTGGGCGGTGGGGGCGAGTAGAAGATGTGAAGGTGTCTCCTTTCCACAGTGGAGGGCTCTCCAGGTGTGAAGGTGTCCCCTCTCCACGGTGGAGGGCTCCCAGTCTGAAGCCCAGGCTTCTGCCGCCTTCTCCTTCTCCTCCTCCTTCTCTTCCTGCTTCTTCTGTCTTTTCCCTTTGCTCCCTGTCTCTAGCCCTTCGTTACCCTATCCCTGTCTCTTTTAAATTGAGAACATTTTATGTGTTCCTTTCTGGGTGGTCTCAGTGATCAGTCACTCCTGAATTGGGAGTTCTATTATGGCCCATTTTTTCCCTGATTATTGCTAAATTCTCCATGAGTGTTTCAATTTCCTGGGATTATGTGCAAACTGTCCCTTTAAATTATGGCTGGTGAGGGGCTGGAGTGTTAGCTCGGCCACTACGGCGCTTGCCTGGCATCCATGAGTATGCAAGTCAAACCCCAGCACCACCTACACAACTAAGTATCTGAGCAATGAAAGCCATGTGAAAAACTAAATCAAAATTGATTCTCTCTGTCTCTCTTTCTCTCTCTCCCTTTCACTGTCCCTCTCTCTTTAAAAAAAAAAAAAATCATGGCTGCCAACCACGCATGGTGACAAACACTTGTTATCCCAGAAATTCGAGAGGCTGAGGCAAGAGGATCAGGAGTTCAAGGCCAGCCTCATCAACTTAGCAGCGCCCTAAGCAACTTAGCAAGACCCTGTCTCAAAATAAAATATAAAAAGGGCTGGAGATGCATGGGGATGTGGTTCAGTAGTTAGGCACCTTTGGATTTGCCCAGAGGTGCCCAGGGAGTCCAGACGAAGACAAATTGAATCTCTTTCCTGATGTCACTTGTTTGGTGAATTCATGTTTAGTGCTCAGATGGCGTAGTTGGCTTCTACAAATGGTGGCTCAGGTTGCACTTCCCGCCCCTCGGGTTCTGCGGGGTGAACCTGTTGAGGCTGTTGACTAAGAGGACAAGTTGCCAATCTGTTGCTGGACGTCTCCTACGACAGGCGCAGCTGGTTAAACAAGCTGGGACCGTGAGTCATTACGTACAGGGTCTTCTCTTTTCTGATGCTTATATTTGGGATAACTCAGCCTCCATTTTCCTATAAAGGTAAGAACCTGAATTAGTCTAATAAGATGACTTTGGACCAAGTGTGCTGTGTGGTATTTTAAATTTGAGCTTTGGGTCTTAGTGAGGTGGAAGATGAACTCAATTAAAGGAAAGGAAAATGCTACAGTCCCACGTTTCCCTTGCGTGAAGCTGGGCTTGGCTGGACACTGCCCGGGGTGGAGTCACTTTGGTGTCAGGTGGGATCCTGTTCTTCCAGACTGCCTGGCAGCAGCAGGCAGGCCCAGCTCAATCCTTGCTGGTTCTCAGAGCAATCGCCGGAAGGGAGCAAGGGACTGCTAGAGGCTGGCAGCAACTCCAACTGGAGCTGACAAGTTACTTCCACCTAAGCACAGATTGGGAAGTGTGGGGGCGGAGAGCAGCCTGCAGTGCCCCTGGGAGCATCTCTGCTGGGCAGGGAGTCAAAGGAGTTCATTTAAAAAAGCATCTTCAAAACCACAGACTGGGGTTTCCTAGCTGAAGCCTCTCCTTTGCTCTTGACCCAGAACTCTGATGAATGGTGATGTGATCAACAAAGCCAAGTTCGCAGAAAATGGCCTCGGGGTGATACCTTTGGGTGGAAGTTGGGTTCATTCCTCCCAGTCAAAGAATGAGACAGAGGGACACATAGCAGACAGATTTTATTCTAAGAAAATGAAAGCGGAGCAGCCGCCCCCAGAGTGGGAGGAGGGGACAGAGCAGGGGCCTGGGGAGTTGGTGTGATTCCCTCTTTCTATAGTTATTAGTCCTTAGCTCTCTTCCCCACCCTAAGGCATGGGCAGGGTCTCTTCTCCAACCCTGGGACTAGGCAGGGTCTCTCCCCCCCCAACCCTGGGGGCATGGGCAGGGTCTCTCCCCACCCTGGGCATGGGCGGGGTTTCCCCCCAACCCTGGGGGCATGGGCAGGTCTCTCTTCCCCACCCTGAGGCATGGGTGGGGGTCTTTCCCTCCACCCTGGGGCATGGGTGGGATCTCTTACCCACCCTGGGGCAAGGGCAGGGTCTCTCTTCTCCACCCTGGGGGTATGGGAGGGGTCTCTCTTCCCCAACTATGGGGCTTGGGTGGGGTCTCTCACCCCACCCTGGGGCATGGGCAGAGAAATTCTGGTTTTTGATCTGCAGGTCTGTCTGTGTCTGGGACACCTTTTGCTCTAGAAGCATGTGTGTTAGAGGGGTGGGTCTGGTTGATTGCATATGTTTATCTGGAACAGGAAGGCTCTGCTCTTTGTTCTCTTAAAGAAAAAGGACCAATTTCCTCCTTATCAACCCAAAATTCCAAGTACGTTCATTGCCTGGCTTTTCCCCACTGGCTCAATGGGATGGCGACCGGCCAAGTCCTCAGAAAATCCCAGTCCATGGCTGATACCTTGGGATCTCTGCCCAAATGGAAGTCTCTTGACTCCACTTTTGGGGACAAACTCTCCTTGCCTGAGCCTGGGCGTGGGGTCAGGAGGCACCTCTGCCTGTGAATTCGCGTAGTCGTGGTTGGAAGTTCTGGGGAGGGGAGCTCTGGCTCCTCCCTTGGGGGCTGCCGCCCTCCCTCCAGATTCTGGGCCCCCTGTGGGAAGTGTGGACAGCAGAGAGACCTGAGTGTGTAGAGAAGCAGGAGGCCTCCCTGCCTTCCGTTGGAGACCTGTGGGGCATTCCACACTTGGATTCAAGTGATGGATATAGGGCTGGCATTGGCCTGGGCTTTGGTTTGGGCACAGCAGCTGTCTCCTTGATGCCTCGTGGCCTCATTATCTGTCAATCAGACAGGGGTCTAGGGCAAGAGCTGCATCCTCGCACTGCAGGGAGACAACGGCTCTCCTCTGATAGGGGAGGAGGTGCAGGCCCACCTGGCCCCCGGTGAGAATGGCAGCACCTCCAGGGAGAGACCCTCTGCCTCGGAGACCTCCAGGGCTCCCCAGGGCTTGAGGGCTTCTCTGGGGTGCTGGGTCAGAGCCGAAGGTCTGGATGGTCCTCTCCATAATTCTGGGTCTGGTTGCTCCTGCTGAGAACCGACTGGGAGCAAGGCAGCCAGGCACAGCACAGGAAAGAGGGAAGCAGCGTAAGATCACCTTGTAAACCCCGTTTGCCTTTGTCATTCTTCCCAGCAGCCACGGGACAGATATTTTCCTGCACATGATGTAAGGGTGTCAGAGGGAAAGTGCACAGGACCAGACTCCTCCTCCTCCTGTGGCCCTGTTTCCTGTGCCCCCAAGGCCCCTGCTGCTCCTGGTGGCCTCATCACGCTTGATTAGGTCACATGGGGACACAGAGCCCCTTTGATGTGACTGGGGAATGCAGACCTGAGCATGTGGGATGTGGGGCAGCTTCTGAACTACCAGGCCACAAACTATGCCACCTCTCGGGGGCAGAGGGGAGCTCCTCCCACAGGGAACTGGGCAGGGGTGCCCAGACCAGCAGCACGGTGCCTGGCCCTAGACACTGCCCTCCTGCTCCAGTGTGGCGCTGCCTCCCACAAGGTCAGCCAGTGGGCGGAGCCTTCACAGCCCCTCTTCCAACACTTGGAGCGCTTTGACCAACGTGGACACATTTGCCACACAAATGCGAAGGAGGGGAGGCAGGCACACAGTGTGCTCGCTCCACAGAGGGCGCCAAGGGCATGGCGGCCAAGAGTGGTTCAAGGTCACAGGCCATCCCTGTCTCTGGGAAACTTACAAATTCTGAGCACAGGTTCTTTGGGGTCTTGGCTCACCCCGAGCAGCGTGCATATGTGCGGTGGGCAGGGAAGTCCGCACGGCACTGGCCAGGACAGCGGCCGGTGGCTGTGGGCTGGTGCCTGTGTGCTGGGGCTCCAGGGGCGGGGCCGCCTTCCGTTCTCCACCACACAGCATGGATGTTTGTATTCTGAGCTTGCTTCCCACATTGCTGATGCTGATGCCAGCTTCGAACGTCTTCCTGAGCCTTTGATCACTGAAGGGCACTTGATGCTCACCTGATGCTCACCTGCCTGCTCTCCGCCACGCAGCGACTTCCCATGTGTGTGTTTTTTAGGGACTAGAGTCAGGGCTAAGGCCAGGGGCCTCTTGCCGTTGGTGGCCTATGTGCTTGGTGGGAGCCGCAGGAGCCCTTCTGCCCCGTGAGGCAGGACAGACATCTGCCTGTGACAGAGGGGCCGGCGGTATTGTGTGCTGAAGGCCAAAGTTGTCCCTGACAGAAAACCCACACACAAGCCGCTGGTGTACCTTGACCTCCCAAGAAAACAGGAAACAAAGCTCTCTCCGTCTGGAGCTGAGCGGGGGCCAAGCGGTCACACCCAGGGCAGGGGGCGCCTATCCTCAGAGCCATCCTGACCCTGGGCCACTCCTCCTACAGAACCCCCGAGATGCCAAATTCACCACCCACCCTAAGTTCTCTGTTAGAAGATCTCTGAGTGTTTTATTCTTCCCACATTTCCCAAGGATCCCATATAACGGAGTTATTTAGAACTTCCTTCCAAGTAACTTCTGAGTTACAGGACAGCTCTTGCTAAGTCTGTTCCTGAACTGGAACGCAACACCACACCCACTAAGTCTGCAAGTAATTTCATCACCCAGAGGCAGCCTGAAGGCTGTAGAGGCCACAAGTGTAGTTATCCCTACCTGTGGGGCTGAACAAAGAGGTCAGAATGCCATTTCTTTGGCCTGGTCTTCAGCTGGTGACAAGTACTGACTGACCTTTCTCTGGAGCGCCCTGTGGCCCTGGGGGTACTGTTGGGAGTGCCTGTGGGGCTGGACTGGGAGGGGCCCAGCTTGCAGTGCTTGTGCTGAACACCCCAGCCGTGGCTCCGGAGGTCACGGAGAGCCAGCACTCCAAGGGACTGTTGGGGAAGGATTACAGTGGCATTGCCCCTTGGTGTCCAGTTGACATGTGAAGGTTCTGTCGTTGGATCAGTGTCACGAAATGCAGGCGCCCGAGCAGCTGTCTTCTGCCTTCCCCGCTTGCGCTTCCTTGGGAGCCGCAGTCTTTCCTGTGCAGGAAGCCTAGACGTCTCCCACACATTCCTGGGGACTTCTTTGTTTTGGGGTGGCGACTGCCCATGCAGACTTGTCATTTCCTCCCTGGGCCTGCTTCCTGGATGAGCAGCGCTGCTTCCCAGGAGAGCTCTCCCGGGGCCTTTGCCTCATCCCTAGGCTTCCTGACTGTGGTGCCCTCAAAATGCTATGGCCGGTGTCTCATCAACCACAGACACTTGTACCCACAGTGCTGAATCCAAAACCCTCCATTCGGGTGCTGCCAACCTGGTGGCTGGGGAGGACTCTGCGTGGTTTGCAGAAGGCGCCTCTTCACTGAGGACGCACTGGCTGAGAAAAATTGTCCCTCTTGTGTGGCTTCTTACAAGGACACAACCACCTCATCAAAGCTCAGGACCTAGGCACCTCCCAAGGCTTCTGGTCCTATTGTCCCCAGTGAAGGGATGTTCTCAGAGAAAGGTCCGAGGAGTTCCCCAAGGAGAGGGGACCTCAAGTCAGGACCAGGGAACTCCGTGACATGCGTGACAGAAAAGAATTTCAGCATGAGCCAGTCAGAGTCATAGACAGAGGTTCGTTTAGGAAAGGTAGATACACATTCAAGGGAAGATGCGGCTGTCTCAAGAGAGAGAAGCGGCCGCTTGGGCTGGGGTCCAATATTTATAGAAGGGCTGGATCAGGGGCTGGGCTGGAGGTGGGTCCGGGATGGAGCTGCACAATTTTCTGCCAGTTCTCCTGTGCTGGCGTATTTCCTCGGTTTACAAGGGTGCAGGCCAATGACACAAGCCAGTCGCTGGCCACAGGGGCCACAAGCTCACATCTATATACAGGAAAAGCACCAACATCTTGGTTAAACTCCATGCAAAACAGGCATTGAAACTAAGCTCCAAAAGTCATCAGTTAAAATCTTTGCAAAACAGGCAGCAACTCTTTCCAGACTCCCATCTGCGCCCACCTCCACTTCTTAGTTTTCCGGCCTCTGGGACAAAGGCATTGCTTCTACAGGTGAGCCTCGTGGTCTTTTGCATTTGAAGGTCCTGAGCATAACCATGAATGGCTCTCTATCAGGCAGCATCTAGGTGTGGTTGAATGGGGTCTGTGGTCCTGACCACCTAGCCATTTTACTATCTCTCCTAAAGTGTCTCATTCCCCATTCTGAAGCAGTATCCCTAACTGCCATCAGGGAAAGGTGTTGAAAATGGATGGCCGTCAGGGACCTTCCCCGGTGGCCTTTCTAAAAGTGATGCCGGTTTTGTGGATGTTGGGTACGTGGACACCGAGGCAAGCGTAGTAGACTTTATTTTATAGAAAGTAAAGCATAGGGAAAAGAGCAGGCGTCCCCATCGTGGGAGAAGGGGACAGAGCCAATGAGGCAGTGAGGTTTGCCCTTTTTATATGACGTCCTCTCCTCAATTGGTCACTGCTTCCCTGCCCCTGTACCTAGGACACAGGAGCTGGGAATTCTGGTCCAGTCTTTGGTTCATGCCTCAGGCGCCAATATAAAGAATGTGGCTCCTTCCTTAGCAGCAGGGAGTGTCTGCATCTGGACCTATCTTGTCAGACCCTTATTAGCACTGGGGGATGTGAAATAGATCTTAAAGAAAAAAACCCAGTTTTCCCTTGATTGTCTGAGCTAGTCTTTGATCCTGGGCCACAAGCATCTTTATTAGCAGAGGGGAGTCGCTGCCTGGATCGCTGTCTGGATCACCATTGTTAGCCAGGGGATGTGAAGCTGATCTGCACCTCTGCTTCCTTCGGGCAGTGGATGCTCTTTGCCCTCTCAGGAAAAATGACCATCAGTTAATTTTCCCCTTATCATCAACCTGCATTATTCTGCCTACATTGCCTAACTTTTCTCTGCCTCAAAAGGACCCCAGTAGAAGTGGGCTATTTTGGCTGCTGGAATCTGTAGTCAGCCCAGGCTCCATTTGCCAGCAGGAGCAGAGAATCTGGCCTCATCTAAAAAACCCTGCGTCATTTTGGTTCCCTAACTGGGAATACTTCAGAAGGGTGAGTAAAACGGAGAGCTGCTCTATCACTTAGCTCCTATTTCAGGAGTCCTACACTCCATTTTGTACACCTCATCTCTTTCAAAAGTTCTGGGACCCTGCCAGCCAATTAAAAGCAACTAGCGTGGCTGCCAGACTTAAGACCCAGGGGAAAGGCCTTGCTAGAAGGAGACTTCTCAATCCCTCTCTTCCTTGGCAAAGAGAATGTTGATTTGATCTTGCTTCAGTTTCCCTTCATGGAGATCCATTTAATTGAGAAACTGAGGCCTCTCCTAGAAGCACCCTAATTCTCTGGCTGGGGCTACTCCCCTTCGTGAACACAGGGTCTCTGGAGATGGCCAAAAGGCCATCGATCACACATGGAAACTCCATCTGCACTTGAATATCCTTTCATGGCTTCTCGCCTGATGGTAGAGGCAAGGCCTCACTCAGATTGCTCCTCAGACTACAACCTGAGACAACCCGAGGCACAGCCTTGTCCACCAATCCACCAACTGTGCCTTTGTACCTCAATGGCTTGAGGATGCTTCCCCGAGATTCAGTGTTTCTCTTTCTTTGTCCTAAATCCCTATCTCACTAACACCACCCTTGGAAATCGGACTTCAATGGATGTATTTTGGGGATGACTGACATCCGCACCCATGCTCTTCCTAGGGCAAGTCTCCAGGGCTTGTGAATCCCAGAGGTCTTTCTCCTGCCTCTCCTCTGCAAGGGGAGGCAGAGGCAATGGCCACTGACCTCCTGATGCAATCTAAGCTGTCCGAGCCTGGCAGCTGGAGACATGTTCCTCAGCACCCTCTTCTCTGACCTGGGTAATGTTAGAAATATTGGGCGTATGATAAAAGCAATGCATGGTCAGAGGTAGGTGAGCAAGGCTGACTTCTGCAGAAGCAGGCTCAGGAAAGGAATCCAGGGAGCAAGAACCCCTGGGAGGGCAGTCCCCCAATATCTATCCCTAAGGAGCCCTGTCCCTTCTTTGATTGGAGGAGCTCAGGTTACAATCACCCTGATTGGCTAATTTAAAGTAGGGCGGGTTCAGGAATGGGATACAGTTGCGATTGGATAACTGTTATGGAATTTTTAAAAAACTGCTTCTTTCTGACCACTTGGTGCTGTAATTTAGCTTTCATGAAATTCAAGTTGCAGTAAAAGCGCCTGTGTTGCACTGCAGGTTGAACTTTAATAGAAAAGAAAACAAGAAGGCGCAGCTTCCCAGCGCCACCTCTCCACCATCCCTTCCTTACAAAAGCATTTCCTATGGACGAGGGGAGAGAGCTGGGGAAGACAGGCGCAATCACGAGACCTCCTAGAGAGGATCATGGGTATCGAAGCCACCCATTTCTCCCTCACTGGCAGGAGTTGGGGTCCCTTTAGAACATTAGTCCATGCTTTGCCCATTACCTCTGATTTCTCGAGATCACTGTGTTGGCTTCTGCAGGGACAACCTGTCCCTGGAACATAGAACTTGCCATCTCCCCTGGCCTCAGCCTGCCCACACTGCCACCTCACCCTTCCTGCGGAGCTCATCTAACATCCTGCTATGTGGGGCCTGGTGGTTAAATACTGTGCTGGACACAGGGGGGAACAGGCCGGCTTATGCCCCCTTCCTCCCTCTGCAGAACTGACCCTTCCAGAGAGGAGATGGGCCTGGACCCTCAGCTACCAGTGCAGAGCCACTCTCCTGATGAGGAAGGGCTGGACCAGCTGCCAAGCCTCACTCAGGGACACTTTGTGCTCTCCCTGCAGAGGGGGTGGTATTGATGTGGGGTTTTTGAGATGAGACTGGATTCTCTGCTCCCACTGGCGAATGGAGTCTGGGCTGCTACAGATTTCAGCAGCCAAAACAGCCCGCTTCTAGTGTTTGCAGCCATTCCCAGTTAAAACTGGGAATTTGGGCTGGCTGCAGGTGTCTGCAGCCGAAAGTGTTAGCAGCTCCCCAGCTTTTAGCTGGGTGTTGCAGCTCTTGGTGTGGTGGAAATTCATCCCGGGAATTCAGCACCAATCTTCTGGGTCCTTGTCTCATGAATTTGAAGAATAAAACTCACGGACAATCAAGGAAGGAGGAGTAAAAGGAGTAGGATTTATTTAGGAAGGAGAGCAGAGACACTGCAAGGCGGAGGGGCACCTGGAAGCAGGACACCTTCTAAGGGAGGTTAGGCCAGGGGTTATATTGATTTGGGGTATGAGCATAATTAACATTCATGCAAACAGGCATTGAGAAATGCATCTACATCATTGGTTGAAATCTATGCAAAGCAGGCATTGAAACTTAGTACCAACAGGCGTTGAAACTGGTCAAGAACACCATTGGTTAAAATCTATGTAAAACAAAAGGTGGCAAATACTTCCTAGTTCCTACCTGTGTCCACCCCCATTTCTTCGTTTTCCACCTCAGGGCCATAGGAGTTGCTCCCACAGGTGAGCCTCATGGTCATTTGCATATGAAGGCCCTGAGCGTGCCCTGTTAATCCCCTTTGTCCTGATTACCTAGCCATTTTACTATCTTTCCTAAAACTGTCTCAGTAACCAGGGTCGCCAGAGTCCTCGTAGTGAAGTTTCTCAGCTTGTGCCTCTGGGGACCAATGATCACACTGAAGGGGCTACTCAAGCCAAGGCTGGGGCCCGGCTGGTTACTGAGCTGAGTGTGTGCAGGGAAGCAATCCGGGCAAAGTCCTCACAAAAGGCAGCTCTCCTGGCTTCACGCGTGGGGACAACTTCAGAGGCTGAGGCTTCCAGGTCGGTGAGCACTGCAGCGGTGCTCAGCTAATCTGTAGACCTCAGACCACAAAGCCCTCCTCTTCAAGAAAAGCCGCTTCTCTGGGCCTGTTGAAGAAAGGTAAGGACTGGTAGAGGCTGAATTTGTAGGAAAGTTCCATTGCAGCACCAACTAGGTTCCTTTTCAATTGCTAATTCTAATATATTGATTTTCAAAGGTCCAGGCTTCCTGCCTGGGCTGCCACCTGCCCTCTCAGAGGGACCTTACTGCTTCATTTCAAAAAATATGCGATCATTTATTCATCATGACTTGCAGCATCTGTATTCTCGGGCATCACTGAAAGATGAGAATTTCTTATCAGGACAGAAAGTCTGTCGGCAATGAAGTTTTAGCAGGAAATGAACCCAAGAGGTGCTGTATTCAATAGGAACATTCCTCAGGCCTTGTGACCTGCATAAATCTTAAAATCCTTTCAGCACCCCCATTAGCTCAGAAACCTAGGTCAGCAGAGTAGGCAGCCCCTGTATTTTCTATTCTTTTGATTTTCCACCAAAATTCTCTTTGACTGGTGTGGATGCCAAGCACCCTTGGGGTCCTGCAGGGTTAGAAATCCTCTAGGAGCACTGACCCAAGACCCATCTGCCTCCTGGAAGGTGACAGAGCACAGAGTCACAGAGTCGCTGGTGGGATGCTGGCAGGGGGTGTAGACTGCTGGGGGGTGGTTTCAGGGCTTTAGGGATGCGTTGAGGAGTAGAGGCAGAGCTTAAGAGCTGCCAGCAGGAGATGTTTGAGGCCCTGATTCATATGCTAAGGAGCAGCGGGTGCAGCTTTAATTGGACTGCAGGCAAGAGCTGCAGCTGCGGGGGCTGCACCACCTTGGGGCGCTGAGCATGAATAGCTGCTTAAGGGTGACCCCCGCAGGGAGGCTGGTCTGGAATGCTGTGGCCTGCAGAGCAGCAGGGCAGGATCTGGGGGAGGGCTGATGGTGGTGTAAGATCAGGTGAGGACTCAGACCTAAAAGTGGCTAAGCTGACTGACAACAGGTGGGTGCAGAGCCACTGGTGTTTGTCTGCCAGTGCCTGATTGGCTGTTCTTTCATGTGCAAGGATTGACTGATGCCCTGCCCCCATCCAGCCACCTGAAACAGACCTAACAGGTGGGACCACGAGGTTACACCGGTCACTGCCTTAGCTGCAGACCTCAAGCCTGTGGCTGAGTCCTGATTTCCAGCCCACCACCTGGATGCACCTCCATGCTTTCCTCTGTGCCCTGGATGAAATGACATGCTCCCCCATACCCACTGTAGGAGACTTGCTCAGCATCTGCACCCCCTCTCTAAGACATCCTGAACTCTGGTGGGGACGGTGGTGGGGAATGAGAAGGTGGCACTGCAAGAGGACCTTCCTGGGTTTCCTGGCTCTCCGCACATTGCAGCTTTGCCCAGCCCTACTCCCTGGCTACAGCAATTCCTGTGCCCTCTGTGCTCTGCAGCGGTGCACCTCAAAGAGGGCAGGTGCTCCGGATGCGCTTGCAGCTTTTCTGCTGGAGCTACTACCAACAGAAGGAAAGCAAGCCCTGCTGGGGAAGGGCCAAGCCAGTCAAATTAATCCTCTGCCTCCTCCTAGCTGGAGTGTGCGCTGGGCTCCTGGCCAAGAGGTGCCTGGGAAGAGCCCTGGGGGCGGGGCAGCTCTGCTTTGTGTGGGGACGGGTTGCGCACGTGGTTGTGAGGGAAGTGAGGGCTCAGACTTGGAACGGGAAATTTCTCTGTCATGTTTGCTTTAAGGAGAAGTCTGCTGAACTCCATAGTGCAACAGAAAGTTGGGCAGGAAGTCTTCCAGGGCTCAAGGTGAGCGGATGCCTTCTGCAGCTCACAGGAAGGCCTAGGGGCAGGACCCCGCCGCAGTCTGGTTTTGCAGCATTTACATGGTTTATATGCTTATTTTTGTTTAAGTTATTGAATTGTTTTCCTAATGTGACACATAGCAACTAAATACAATTTAAAACCGTGAGCTTCCCGTCGGAGGGGGTCCTTTCCCGCTTCCTGTCTCAGGCGAGTCTGCACCGTGCCAGCCCTGCTCTTCCCTAGGCAATGAGAGTCTTGCATGCAGGGTTGCTGCCTACATGTAAAAGCATCCAGGCTACAGTGAACCAGGCCCCCAGCAGCAGGGCAGCTTATCTAGGGGGGCTGCTCCTGGAGGCCTGGGGTGCCTCTGCATGCCTGCAGTGAGAATGTGGGTGCAGGTTGGGTGCAAGGCCTGGAGGCTGGCACACCCCCAACCCTGGCAAGACCACGCTGCCATCCTCTGCCTGTGGACTGAGCCGCAGCCTTCTGGTGAAGCTAGTGCTTTTGTGACAGTCCTCAGGATGGGGTCCAGCCTTTGTGTTTCCGCCTTGGTGAGCATGCTGGTGCTTTGTCTGCCTGGCTGTTCCGACAGCTGGTGCATGCAGGGGGGCAGGCTCTGCGCTGTGAGCCCACCAGCCTGAGAGGGGGTAGCAGACAGGGAACTGCAGGGCAGGAGGGTTCCTGGGCAGCCGCAAGGGCAGACCAGCGCAGGGATGCAAAGCCCCCTGCCTTCTGCGCGAGCCAGCCTGCTTGCGAAGGGAGGGACATAGGGCTGTCCCAGGGTCTGGCTGATGAGAATGTGGAATTGTCCAGGGTCCCATTACCTAGAAGCCTGTTTTAAGTCACTTTTTTATGATGCCCCAGAATCAGGAGGTGAGTCCATTGTCCAGTTGTAATGCGGTGGTAACTCCTGTCCACAAAGTTTACAGAATGAAAGGATTTAAACCAGCAATGCCCTTAAATGTCTCCTAGCTAATACAGCCACGCCCAGTTCTGCACTGTCCCAAGGTCATCATTGGCAGTGGTCAGGATCAGGATCAGTGGTGTCCTGAGCTGCTTGCCCCACCACTTCTGGCTGAGACAAGGTGGGTGCAGAGTGAGGCACGGTCCACGCCCTCTGTCTTGGTGGAGCTGCAACCCCCTTGATGCAAAAGAGTGGATGAGGGGACATCAGCAGCGATCTGTCTGGGAGGCTCCTGCCAAAGGCCTCATGTGGCAATGTCCTCCTGTCCTCAGGGAGGGCAGCTTGTGCTGCTGGCAGTCTGGGCACTGAGGTCCCCATGCCAGCCCAGGTTAAGAGCAGGCTCAGCTCCTGCTGCTCCTGACATCCCCGGGGCTCTTAACCTCCCGATTCCCATTTAAGCAGGTTCTCTCTGGGGTGGGGTGGCACTGACCACAGTGTCTCTCATGAATGACCACTGCACAGTTCCTGTGTGTAGCAAGTCTGAGAACAGCTGCCCCGGCAAAGCATCACCCGTGGAACCCTGCACGGTCCTGCCCCACGCTGTGGCTCATTTGAAAAAGATGTCATTGCTGAAAATCGACCCTGAATCCATAACAGTTTTTCAGGGGGAAACCACTCCCCGCGTTGCATGTGAGATGCAGTTTTCCCCAGGAACATTAAAGTAGGAGAAGGAACATTTAAGAATCAAGAAAACGTGGTGTTCAAATAAAGATTAATAATGCATGCTTTTCAAATTACGGTCTATCCAGGAGGCCGAGTTAATAACTTAAAGGACAAATCAAGGTTCCATTGGAAAAAGGGACTGTCACCAGCAAGGCAAGAGTGTGTTGTGTGTCCTCTGTATAAAGATGCTTACACTCCCATGTGCACAAAACATGTCCTCATTTAACGCTCCCACAACCCACTGTATGAAGGCCGGAACTGGCTTGGAGAAGTTCCAGGGCTGCTGAGGACTGCCAGGCAGCTGACTCCACAGCCTGCCTGTGCTGGACAAGGACTGAGGAAAGCCACAAGATGTAGCTCTCCTGGGCATGGGGAGAGGCTCAGACCTTCTGCAGGCCACAGGGTAATTAATGCAGGGCCTGGGCCCCACTTCGGGGCAGTGACTCCCAGGCTGTGGATGCCATCTTGTGAGCCTCCTCAGGAGTGTGTCCTGAGGCCATGTGATTACAGCCCATGACCTCCCCAAGGCTCAGCACGGACAGGCAGACCAGCTTCGCAAACCTCAGCGCAGGGGCTGGCCAGGCTGCTAAGGGTTCGGACCACCTCTTGCAAACAGAGGAGGGCATTCTGACTTCAGCTGGGAGAGAAAGGAGAAAAGGCAGGTGGGAAGGCTCAGAACTGCTTCCACTCAGTGCCAGTAGTATCGTGGGAAAGGAAGGGCCGCTGTTGGGAGTGACGGGAAGCCTCTCCTGAGCTTGCCAGAGCTGCTGGAGATGGGCAGACGCTTGACGGAATGAAGGGCAGTGTTGGGGACCAGGCAGGTCACATTTCCCAGGATGCCCTCTGCCTCGGGAGCTTTCCAAAAGAGAAGGCTGGGGACCAGACCACTCCCCGTACACCCTGCACTCACACCAGCAAAAGGCCACCTCAGCAAAAGAGGGGAAAGTCCCTGACTCTGGCCGGGGTGAGGTGGGGAAAGAGCCCCAGCTGGCCAGGCCCTGGGACAGGTACTCAGCCCCCAACTGCTGCATTCTCGGGCTTGGGCTCCACCCTGGGTCAAGATTACACCACGTCCTCGGTTCACAGTGAGGCCCTCTAAGCCACGTCCTTGGGGCAGAGTCGGCCCACGTGCCCCATCTCGTGCCCTGAGTCTCACAGTCGCAGCGCTGTGTGGAAGGCTTAGGGAGCGGTCAGCAGGCCCAGGTGGATGAGAGGGAGGCACCTGCCTGCTCTTCTCCAAGTTCTCTTTCCAGCTAGGTGGCCATCGCAGTCTCTGGGATTCTTTGGGTTTTCTGCTCCCTAAGAAGACTCTGAGTCGTTCAGATTCACCCGATTCTATTGTTCGCTTTGTTCTCTGAAGCTCGGCCAGGCGCAGCGCTGGCTGCACTGAAACCCCTCGAGGGCAGCTCGCCCCTCAGTGCTGGGCAGGTCGTCAGAAGGTGCCCGCGAGGCCCACAGGAGCGCGGGTGTGAATACCTGGTTCCTCCCTTGTTGGTTAGCAAGGCTTGTCCTCTGGGCCTCACAGTGTCGGGCCAGCCCTGGAGGGGACCGTGGGGCAGCTTCCTCTAGGCACCAGGGCTCTGAGCTCTGGGTGTATCAGGCTCAAAGAGGCTGGTTTCCCTCAGTTTCAGTCTCCTCCAGGCAAGGAGGCAGATGTGATGTGTGATGAGAGCCCTGTAGCTGACCCCAAATGGCACCGTGGAGCAGGCCAGGTGCCTTAGACCCAAGCCAGACGCACCAGATGGCAGTGCGTGCACGCTGGAGGCTGTGGCATGAAGGCTGCGGCATGAAGGCTGGTGGAGCGCCTGAGCTGTCTGCAGGAGGTGGCCTGGCACAACTGACCTCGGAGCTGGCTCAGTCCCCTCAGAGTCCAGGCTCCGGCCCTCTGGGCAGGTGCTTGGATTTGTCAGTATTTAATTGAAGAAGAGTATTGCACTGGGAAGGCTGATGGGCCTGGCTGTCCACTCAGAGCATTCCTCCATGCTGACGTGGTTAGCATGGGCCCCGAGGGGCTGGCGTGGTGCCTCTTGGAGAGCAGCCTGCTCCTGCTCCCTGAGTGGAGGCCATCAGACCATGAGGAGGTTCCAGGTCTGGGCTCCGTGTCCAGTGTTAGAGACCACACGTTTTCTGTGGGAGGCCTGGAGTCCAGTGTGAGAGCAGTCGCCCAGGCCTCAGGCCCATGCCTCTGCAGCAGCCAGCCCTGGACTGAGGTCACGCACTCCCTGGGGAGATGCTGGCTCAGGCCACCTGTACCCCTTGGCAGGGGCTCCACCTTGGGGAGGGCTTCCTCAGGGAAGGGCAGGTGAGCTGAGCCGCAGGGCCCAGTCCTCCTCCACGGAGAGGCCCTTGTGTGCATCATACTGGCTGCCTTCTCAGCCCCAGGCTGTCGAGTGCCTCTTGTGAGGTGAGAAGCCATGGCCAGCTGTGAGCAGGGAGTCTCTGAGTCTATGTAGTCAGCTGCAGTGCGGCAGGGTGGCACTCAGAATGGCAAGGGGAGAAGCCAGGACTGACCTTCTGGGTTCTGCCAAGGGGCCCGTCTCCGCTAGCCTCTAAGTAAAGCTCCTCTGTGCCTCCTACGGTGACCCCAGGGAGACTTCAGAGCTGTCCCCCACCAGGAGGGGCTCTCTCCCAGGAGCACAGTGCCTCCAGCCCACCCCGGGCAAGAGGAGACTGCTCCTGTCCTCAGGGGACAGGACAGTGGGAGGCCCAGCAACCCAGGTTTAGCAAGCCTCCCAGCAATGGAGGCAGGAGGCCTTGTGTCCCTCTGGAGGAGACGGGTTCAGTCGCTCAACTGTGTTGGCCCCAGTTCTCCTTGTCTCCTCCACACTCACTGTGTCCATGCTTGGAGGAGGCAATGTCCACCGAAGTTCTGTCTGACAAAGGCCAGGCTTGGGGATGGGCTAGGCAAAGCCAGCCCTGGAGATTGCCAAAACCATCCCTTCTAGGAATTGGCTGTGTTTTAATAATTATATGTATTGTGAATTTGCTCAAACTGAAACTCTGATTGTTATAAGAATTCTATTGCTTAGACAACTGTTGTGGATTGTTGAGAAGGACACTTGTTATAACACATATAGAAATCATGGAAAACAAAGCTATACTGACTTTAAAACAAAATTGGACACAGAAAGCAAATAATTAGAACTAAGGAACAAAGAAACAATATACGTGAAACATTCACCAATACCATCCTGAGTGCTCACATTGTATTGTGAACTTTGAGTGAGAAAGGCGTGTTTACCTTTCCTGTTGTTAGAGGATGAGCTTTAACTCCCTAGCAGTAAATAAGACATGTTTGTCTTTCCTGGCTTAGCGGAGATTGAGTTTTAACTTCTTAGT
>PVKS010025414.1:0-29908 GCA_004027875.1 Aplodontia rufa
AGGGAAGGGGATGGGGAGGGGGGAGGGTATATGAAGAACTCATAGGAGTCTGGTGATTGGGAAGATGGGGGAACCATCCCAGAAGCCGATGTTATTCCTACACTAGATACTATTTAACACATGAGTTCTTCTGGGGGAAACTGCAATAGATGAAACCCATAGTAGTTTATCTATGCGTTGGCATCACCCCTGGTTAACAAAGTTTATACACATTGATTGATACTGTTTTGACAATGTTTCCTCCCCATCTGTATCCTGTATCGCTATATACTTCTAATAAATGTGAAAAAAAAAAAGAAATTGAGTCTTGTAAACCATTATAAGGACATAAATATTTATCTTTTTTTGTGGTACCAGGGATGGAACTAAGAGGCACTTAACCACTGAGGCACATCTCCAATCCCCCCTTTTAATCATTTTTTAAAATTTTGAGACAGGGTCTGGCTTTGAACTTGCAATCCTCCTGCCTCAGCCTCTCTGGTCACTGGGATTACAGGCATTTACCACTGTGACCAACAATGTTTATCTTCTGAGTCCTGGGAATAGAATTGTAAGATGCGAATGATATGGTCAGAATTTAATTTTATGGAACATTTTGATAACTGAAAAGAAAATAAAATTGAAGGAGATAATAATGTAGGGCAAGAAACTCAACAGGATGCCGCTGTAATCTCCAAATGAAAGATAAAGAGGTTCTGAACTCAGGCAATATATTTACATATTGAGGGACATGGAAGAATTCAGGAAATTTAGGATTCAAAAAACTTACCAAGGGTCATGTGGGGAGTAAAATACCAAAAAAAGAAAAAAAAGACCTAAGGAAAAGAAGTATAAGCCAGATTATAAGGATAAATGATGAGGTTGGTGATATTGTGTTATGGAATGTGAAAGTAGAATTCATTGAGGAAGAAAATTTGCTTTGGGATGTAATATAAATCCTTAAGGGAAAAACCTAAATAAAGATGTCTAATATGAAATGCTGGACCTAGGATTAAGATTTGGGAGCCTTCATTACATAGGGGTAATTTGATACCATGAAGGTGGATGAAATCTTTCACAAATGTATAAAATTGCAATCAATATTGATTTGATGAAGAAACTTTGAGAAGCCAAGCTTTCAAAAGGCTGTTGAAAGAAGAGAAGCTGTTGAAACATACAGCGAGGAAAATGTCAGTAGGAATGAGAAAAATCAGGAAAATGGACCACACAGAAGTGAGAGAGAAGAAAAAGATAGCAATTTCAAGAAAAAAGAATCCACCACAGAAAAAAGGCATCACAGGTATATAATATGACAAGTCCTAAATCATGTCCATAGGATTCAAAATTAGATCACTGTTTAGCTAACCTGGTAATAGTGAGTTTACTGAAAGGGTTAGGGGTGGGGGCAGATAGCAGACTGCAATGGACACAGGAACAAATAACATGATTCTCTTGTCTCTGCTAAGATTTTTCCTAATTGGTATTCTTCCTAATCTAGTACTAATTTCTACTAGACCCTGCTGACCCTAATTCTTGGAATCCAGAAGAAATACTGATTTTAGATTAATTTTCTATTAATTATTCTTAAGTTAGTACTGGTATCTCTTCTAAGATTTTAAGCACTTATTTCATACCAATTATATTTTTTGAAAAGAATATCACATAAATGATAAAGATTAAAAGGTGCCTTAAGTATATCTTTAGTGCTTACCATCAACTTGTAGATCTTTTGACAGTTCAGCAAGATCCTCTTCTGTGAACTTGATCCCCATGTTCTCCAAACTAGTTTGGAGTTTACTTTTTCTAATCTTCCCCCCTTAGGAAAGAGATAGCAAAACAACATTTGAAAATAAAAATCATGTAATAGCAAAATAATTAAAACAACATTTTTTTAGTGCTATTTTATTTGGAACTGGGGATTGAACCCAGAGGCACTTTACCACAGAGCAACACCCCAGCCCTTTTAATTAATTAATTAAATTTTTAAAGAACATTTTTTGGAGGGAGGGAGGGAGAGGGAGAGAGAGGGAGAGAGAGAGAGGGGAGAGTGAGCGAGCAAATGAATTCTTTTATTTTTTTTTTCATCTGGTTATTGTTTGCCCTCCACTTAGTTGTTGTGGTGCTGGGGATTGAACCTGGGTCCTCACACATGCCAGGCAAGAGCTTTACCCTTGAGCCACCTCTCCAGCACCATATTTTTTATTTTTTATTTGGATACAGGGTCTGTCAGGTTGTTTAGGGTCTTGCTAAGTTGATGAGGCTGGCTCTGAACTTGTGATCCTCCTGCTTCAGTCTCCCAAGTTGCTGGGATTACAGGTTTGTGCCACTGTATCTGGCTCATTTTTTAGTGTAGTTACTTTAATAATTCTATATTATTAAAACAAAAGAAAAGAGATAAAAGATAACATGACTTTGTATCATTACATTTCAATAAGGCTAAAACTGCAGAGACTTTTTCACTTGAATAACCTAACGAAACACTAAAAGAAGAGTAATATTTAGAATGTGTTTTCTTTAGTATGTTCTTGTCAACAAGCCTATCGGATCAAACAGTGTTAAGAGGTGTGAACAAATGGAATTACAGATATCAAATTAATTCCTCTGCACAAAAAGAAGGGTTACTTTTATTTACTGGCTTGACATATTAGTTGTTTTTATAGCTCACCAATACTTTTAAAAATAGAAGCCAGTTTTTTATTTTAATTTGAATTTTCTGTTAGAAAGGTTGAAACATTTTTAAAAAGTATACTGAATTTTCTGTCAAGAAAAAGTGTATTATAAATGTAGTTTGGTCAAAAGAATTATAGGTACAAATTATATAGGTCAAGGTTCATAATTGAGTGATATAAATACTGGAGAATTTAGGTAAATATGCCTTGTCACTGGTTCCTTACTCACCTTTGAGAGACTTCACACTCTTTAGCAACCTTTTCTTATATACCTTTCCAGCAGCTGTAAAAGAAAGGCAATTATTCATGTAATGGTAAAATCAGTATGAAATTTGTAGAAGAGCATGAATTTAATAATTTAAAAAACAGAACATTTAAACTGCATTAACTCATTGACAAAAACCAATTATATTTTTATACAGCAGTGATGAGCAACCAAAAAATGCTTAAGAATAAATTTAACAAAATAAATGAAAAATTTGTATTCTGAAAACCACAACGTAGAAAGAAATTTAAATAAATGAAAAGGCATCAATCCTTATGGATTGGAAGACGTGATATTGTGAAGATTGCAATACTTTCAAATTGATCTACAGATTCAATGCAATCCTATCAAAATTCAAGCTAGTTTGTAGAAATTGATGAGCTGATATTACATTTAATATGACAAAGCAGGGACTTCAAATAATCAAAATAATCTTGAAAAAGAACAACAAATTTTGAGGATTCACATCTTCAAAAATGCTTTTATTACTTCATCATAGTTATACATAATATTGAAGTTCATTTTGATATAACATGCATAGAATAAAATTTGCTGCATTTCAAGCCCCAGGGAGAGAGAGAACATGGCGATCACCCTACCAACAGTGACTCTGAGACGCTCCTGAGAATCACCTCATGCTGCAGGAGTGCACACAGATTCCTATGGTAGGACAAAGCTCCCAGTGTGGGGGAACATTACCCCCCCACCCCACCCCCGCTAATTTTTTTAACTCCAATGGAATAGCGTGGTGCATTAATGAATATAAAGGAGAAGTTTGTGACACCTGTACAACTGGCCCTAGACCCGGAGGGAGGGGAGCTAATCCGGAGGGGAGGAAACCGAGCAAGTTTCCTAATCAAGTACCCTAATCTGGTCACGAGCCCCCTGACCTGACTGCTCTTAATTTACATGAACTTGGTTTAAAGCTCTGGGAATTCATCGCTCACATTAGCGAACTTACAGCTGTTCGTGCAAGTGGCAGCAGCCGGCTCACTATTGTGATGTTTCCGTGAGGGCAGGGCTTGTTGCTCAGCAAAAACGGTCTTGGGGTCTCAGACACCATGGTCAGAAAACCAAAATCTATCACCCCAAGATTTGGCCATCTCCCAAGGGGTCTGTGCGGTGCTGGGATTTCCCTCTCCACCTCCAGTTGATGCTGGTGGAGCCGGGGGAGGAGAGGATTCGGCACAAGAACTTTAACTCAATCACAGGGGACAGCACTTTTCCACCCGTGCTCACGGTTTACAAGAGCTGATTTTCAAGTCCTTTAACATAATCGCTCGCACTAGTGTGCAAAAGTGGGGCGGGTTGCTCAACAGCGACTTGGGGCCTAAGTCACCACAATCAGAAAGAGAGAAGTTACCGCCTCCCCCTTGCCATCTGCTATGGGGGCTTGTGGAACTTCGAATCCCCTCTCCAGCTCGCAAACCTCTCAGATGGTGACCTTCTGCCTGCCCCTCTACACGCCCCAAGAGTCTGTGAACAGAGCATGCTGCAGCAGGGCACATCCTTCTCAAAGGGGACCGCCTGCCTCAGCCTCTGCAAAAGCGACCTGTAACTCTCTAACAAGGCAAGGTCTGATATCAGCCTCAGGATCCTTTGAATAAATGGGGCAGCGTGGGCTTCCCCTTAGCATCTGAGACCTGTGCACAGCCAAGGCTACATAGGCCCTGACCTCTCCAGGTGGGTGCCCCCTAGTGCTTGGAACTGAGAACCACATAAGCACTGGCACAATCTGGACCATCCTTTGCGGGTTTCTGTCAACACCACAGAGCAGCTCTTAGGACTTATAAAGATCATAAGTCACACAGAGTGGGTCACCAGTGATTCTGAAGAAGCGAGTTTCAGTCTGGCCACTCTCCTTGGATCAGTCAGAGACCCACACATCTATGCTAGGATCAACTAGATTGTCTAAAGCTTCTGAGCCCCAGGCCCAAGAAATTCTAGAGTGTGGACAGGCAGAAAGTAATCACCTTAGTATTACAGCCCAGGGGGAGCTGAAATCTATACTTGCAAGAAGTGTGAGAAGGCAGGTTCTTATACCCTGTTGCAACAGAAAATTCTAAGGAGATTCTCTAAGAAAATCCAGATCTTATCCAAACTGCTTCTCCCCCGACAAACTCAACTGTGAAGAATCCCCAGCTAGATGACAGATTTGATCACATCCCCCCACGGTACATACTCGCTGACTAGGGGGCAAAAAACTCACTCAGAACTTTCCCAACTAGTTTTGTTTTGTTTCTCGTGTGCCTCTTGGTTTTTTTAAACGGGGATCCAGCTGGAGTATAATATTTTTAAATTGTTCATCTTCTATTTTTTTTTTTAAAGAGAGAGGGACAGTGAGAGAGACAGAGAAAGAGAGAAACAACTTTATTTAGTTTTCCACATGATTTTAGTTGCTATAACACTTAGTTGTGTACGTGGTGCTGGGGTTTGAACCCGGGTCCTGGTGCTTGTCAGGCAAGCGCCGAAACCGCTGAGCCACCGCTCCAGCCCCCATCTTCTAACTTTTTAATGTTATTGTGGTTTCTTCTTTTTTTTAAATGCTTTTTTGCTTTACAATTAGTACTGAATTTGGTGTTGTGTATGTATTGGTGATTGGCTCCTACTTTCTCTATGTCTTCTTGAACCCAACTGCTACCCCTATACCACTGGGATCCAACTAGGAAAACATTTCATGATAGCAAAATAGCCTCAGCCTCTGGTGAGTGAAAAAAACCATACCCCATACTAACCTCTTCCTCCCCTGTACTCTGGTATTCCTAAATATTGGCAGTTTTTTCTCTCATTCTCACCCAAAGTCTTTACTCCACCTGCACCAAATTTCTATGTTTTCTTTATTCCTAATAGAATAACCTACTCCCCCCTAAGCCCTTATTCCTCTTCACTCTAAGGCAGGTGTTCTACTATACCTCCCCAATTCACCTCCTTGACTTCCTAGTCATTTCTTCTCCCCACTTTCAGAGACCCTGCTATCTGAAGAAACAGACACTCTTCAAAACAGGTACTTGCTTGCTATCATAATACATTGTGAGAGCTCTCTCAAAGAAATCTGCTACTATTGGTGCTAGCCATCAGCACATCTGTTTTAGTTGAAACGGACTAGTATCTGCACCTGTAGGCTCTCAAGTTCTTGCAGAATGGTCTGGCATCTTTAGGTCTCTCTTGACCAAATAGCTCCCCATCACAATGAAGCAAAGCCATAAGAAGTTCCAATTACTGCACCAAGAGTAACAAGGGTGAACTACAAGACATGCTCTCTGATTCTGAAAATGAGGAACAGGGGAAATAACTCCCCTCCTCAACCTCACAGCTCTCCACCCAAGGACCCATAGCTGAGGCCCTAGATGAAAACCAAAGATATTGTATCAGCATTATGATTAGTAATTCAATCAAAGAGTTGAGAGAAGAAACAAGGAAAGAGATCAGAGAACAATTTCGGAGATAAGAGACAACATTTACAAGGAAATAAGGGACCAATTCCATGAGATGAAAGATCAGCCATACAAAGAAACAGACATTCTGAAAAGAGATGTAGTAGAGCTATCAGGATTGAAAAACATGGTTAACCAAATCAAATCTTCACTGGAAGATACCAATGTCAGAGTATACTCCACTGAAAATTGAACTACAGCTCTTGAAGAACGAACATCAGAAAATGAAGATCAGCTAATTAATGTCAAATTCAAAGAGGATAAACAAGATAAGCAACTTATATTACATGATCAGAACTTCCAAATAATATTTGATGAGATGATGCATATAATCTGAGAATTACTGGCCTGGAGGAAAACTCCAAACAGCAAACAAGAGGCATTGAGAACCTTTTAAGCAAAATCATAAGTGAGAACTTCCCTCATCTTACAATTGATCTGGAATATCACATCCAAGATGCTTACAGAACACCAAACAGGCCTAATAAAATGAGAAATTCACCAAGACATATCATGTACAAAATGAATAACAGAGAAATTAAAGAGAGAATTCTAAAAGCAGATAGAGAAAAGCCCCAAATCACATTCAGAGGCAAACCAATTCGGATCACTATGGATTTTTCAAAGCAAACAACGAAGGCCAGAAGAGCTTGGAACAATATCTTTCAAATGTTGAAAAATAAGAACTTCCACCCAAAGATAATATACACTGCAAAACTCAGCTTCAAATGTGATGGGGAAATTAAACATTTCAACGATAAACTCAAGCTAGCAAGATACATGAACACAAATCTTGCACTATAGAATATTCTCAAGGATGTTCTCCATTCAGAAGAAAATGCCAATGATACCCTAAATCCTTAAACAAGGGCAAGTCAATAATCATATTATACACAAACTGACTTCCAAGATGACTCAAAACGCTGTAATTGTCACAAAGTCTGAGACTCAGCCTCCAGTCTCTATTCTAACTTTGAAAGTGAATGGTCTCAGTGCCCCAATTAAAAGGCACAGACTGGCCCACTGGATCAAAAAACAAAATCCAACAACATGTTGCCTGCAAGAGACACATTTGACACTCAAAAATAGACACAGGCTGAAAGTGAAAGGATGGCAAAATATCTACCAAGCCTGCGGCCCATAAAAACATCTGGCATGGCGATTTTAATTTCTGATAAAATTAATTTCCAGCTAAAACTAGTTAGAAAGGACAAAGAGGGTCACTTTAATCATACTAAAAGGGACAGTCCATCAAGAAGATATAACAATAATTAACATTTATGCCTCCAATTACAACCCCCCCCAAATATATGGAAAAATACTTAAGGACATTAATCCCTTCATTGATCTCAACACAATAATTCTGGGGGACTTCAACACACCACTATCAACTCTAGACAGATCATCAAAACAAAAAAATCAATACAGATATCTCCAATCTGAACAATTCTATTAATTAATTGGGCTTAACAGACATCTACAGAAATTTCCATCCTAAGACAGCTGAATTTACCTTCTTCTCAGTGGCTCATGGATCCTTCTCTAAAATAGACCACATCCTAGTTCACTGAGACAATCTTAACAAATATAAAAAAGTGAATATAATCCCATGTATTCTGTCAGATCATAATGCTATGATCTTAGCAATCAACAACAAGAGAAACAATAGAAACTACTCAAATACTTGGAAATTGAATAATTCCCTGCTAAACGGAGGATGGGAAAAAGAGGCAATGAGAACAGAAATTAAGAAGTTCTTGGAATTGAATGAGAATGAGGAAACAACATACCAAAACCTCTGGGACAGTATGAAGGCATTCTTAAGAGGTATATTTATAGCACTGAGTGAATACATCAAAAATCTAGAAAGAGACCAGATAAATAGCCTTATGCTTCAACTGAAACAACTACAAAAAAAGGAACAATCCAACCCCAAAGCAAACAGAAGACAGGAAATTACCAAAATCAGAGCTGAAATCAACGAAATTGAGAACAACAACAACAACAGCAAAAATACAAACTATTAACAAAACTAAGAGTTGATGCTTTGAAAAAATAAACAAGATTGACAGACCCCTTGCCAACCTTACTGAAAGGAAGAATGAAATAAAGCAAATCAACAAAATCAAAGATGAAAATGGGGATATCACCACAGACTCATCCATGATCCAGAAGATTATCAGTACCTATTTTGAAAATTTATACTCTGCCAAGTTTGATAACCTGGAGGACATGGACAGGTTCTTGGACGTATATGACATCCCCTCTTTAACACAGGAGGACATTGCAAATCAAGCCTCAGTACTGCTTTCCTTTTCTACCTCCCATTTCCCATGCTCTGTTTTACTAGTATTTATTTATTATTTTTAAAATTTGTGCTTTATATATACATAAAGGTGAAATTCACTGTGGTATATACACATATGCACATAGCATAATTTGGTCCATTTCTTTCTGCAGTTCCTACCCTTTCCTGTCCTCCTCCCCACCTTCCACCCTTACTCCATTGTTATCCCTTATTTTTTCACAGGATCCCTATTCAATCAACCTTGTTTCCCTTATTTTGCTTTGTCTTCCACAAATGACGGAAAACCTTGACTTTCTGAGACTGGCTTATTTCACTTAGCTTGATGTTCTCTAGTTTCACTCATTTACCAATAAATGTCAATTTCATTCTTCTTTATGACTGAGTAAAAATCCTTTGTGTATATACATATTCCACATTTTCCTTATCCATTCATCTATTGATGGATATCTGGGCTATTTCTATAACGTGGCTATTGTGAATTGTGCTGCTATAAACACTGATATGCCTTTATCACTACAATATGCTGATTTTAGTTCTATTGGATCACTGACAAGGAGTGGGTCACAAGGTGGTTCTATTCCTATTCTTTTAAAGAATCTCCATACTGATTTCCAAAGTAACTGTATTAACTTGCAGTCCCACTAACAAAGAATGAGTGTACCTTCCCCACACCCCCAACATCATCAGCATTTACTATGATTTGTATATATTACTATTTGTTTATTTGATGATTACCATTCTAATTGGTAGAAATTGATTTGTGTATGTTGATCTTGTATCCTGCTACTTTGCTGAATTTATGCAATTTCAGTGTTGTTTTGATTTGTAGATTGCTGGGGATGTTGAACATTTTTTCATATATTTGTTGGCCATTAATGTTTCTTCTTTGGAGAAATGTGTGTTTCATTCTTTTGCCCATCTATTAATTGGGTTATTCACTTTTTTTTTAAGTCTGGATATCAATACTCTGTCAGAAGAGTAGCAGGCAAAGATCTTCTCGCATTCTGTAGACTCTCTTTTCAAACTCTTAATTGTTTCCTCTGCTATGCAGAAACTATACGTTGATGCCATCTCATTTATTGAGTTTTGGTTTTATTTCTTATACTATAGGGGTCTTATTAAGGAAGTCAATGCCTAAGCCAATATATTGAAGTGTTGAATCTATGTTTTCTTCTAGCTGTTCTAGATTCTGGTTTAATTCCTAGATATTTGATCCATCCACTTTGTTTTGACTTTTGAATTGGGTGAAAGATAAGGATCAAGTTTCATTTTTCTGCATATGGATATAGAGTTTTCCCAGCACTATTGGTTAAAAAGGCTTATTTTCTCCAATGTATGTCTTTGGCATCTCTCTTGAGTATCAAATGCCTGTATCTATGTGGGTTTGTCTCTGTGTCTTCTGTTTTATTCCATTGGTCTTCATGTTTATTTATTTATAATTTTTTTATTAAGGAGTTGAGTTATTGTACAATTATAAAGTGCATATAAAATAACAACATGATATGCATATATCCTTTTTTTTTTTAAAAAAGAGAGGGACAGTGAGAGAGAGAGAAAGAGAGAAACCATTTTATTGAGTTTTTCATGTGGCTTTCATTGCTCTGACCCTTCCATGTTACGTGGTGCTGGGGTTTGAACTTGCATACTGGTGCATTTTGGGCAAACTCCATAACTGCCGAGCCACTGCTCCAGCCGATGATATGCATATATTCTTAAACCAGAATTACCTCACATCACCCAAACTGCAGTCTCTTGAATCTTCTATATTTTGCCCCTATAAACATTATAAATGCTTAAATTGAGAATTTTCCAGAATTGAGTGATTGCATAAGTGTTACTTGGATTCTCAGGGGGCGCAAAGGGTATGCTACATTGTTGACTGACTCCCTAGATCCCTCCATATTCTCCGTCTCTCTCCCTTCCTGCACCTGCCCCCTTCGCCCCTGCTCACCCCGCTACATATCTATGGTTGCCCTAGATTATGTGTTGCTGGGTCTAATACATGAGATTGACTACCTTTCGCACAGGCCTGGGTTTAGCTCCAGCCTCCACAAATGAGTGAAGACATTTGACCCTTGACTCTCCAGGTTTGGCTAACTTTGCTCAGCATGATTTCTTCCATTGCCATCCAGGTTTATTTTGATGCCAATATCATGCTGTTTTTGTTACTATTGCTCTTTAGTACAATTTGAGATGAAGTATTATGATTCCTCCAGCATCTTCTTGTCTAGTATTGCTTTGACTATTCTGGATCTTTTATTCTTCCAAATGAATTTTAGGACTGTTTTTTTTTCCTAGTTCTGTGAAGAGTGTTGTTGGTATTTTGATGGGGATTTCACTGAATCTGTATAGTGCTTTTGGAAGTGTGGCCATTTTGACAATATTAATTCTGCTAATCCGAGAACATGGGAGATATTTCCATCTTCTATCTTTTTTCAGTTTCTTTCTTCAATGTTCTATAGTTTTCACTGAAGGTCTTTCACCTCCTTGGTGTTTTATCTTATTTTATTGGTTTGAAGTTCCTGTGAATGGGATATTTTTCTTCATTTCTTTCTTTCTTCTTTTTTTTAAGACAGGAAGAGAGAGTGAGTGAGAGAGAGAGAGAGAGAAAGAGAAACATTTTTTATTTAGTTTTTCACATGGCCTTCATTGCTCCAAGACTTCATTGTGTACGTGGTGCTGGGGTTCGAACTCGCGTACTTGTGCATGCCAAGCAAGCACTTGTAACCACTGAACCACTGCTCCAGGCCCTCTTGATTTCTTTCTTAGCAGATTCATTATTAGGGCACAGGAAGAAATTGATTTGTGTATGTTGATCTTGTATCCTGCTACTTTGCTGAATTTATTAGCTCTAGAAGTCCTTTAGTAGGGCTTTTCTCCCCCTGGGAGGAAATTCTAGATATAGAATTATGTCATCCACAGACAGAGATAATTTGAATTATTTTTTTCATATCAGTGTCCTTTAATTTCTTTTTATTGCCTGATTACTCTGGCTATAGCTTCAAGAACTATGTTGAATAGAAATGGTAAGAGGGGACATCCTTGTCTTGTTCCTGATTTTAGAGGAAATTATTTCAGTTTTTCTCCATTTAGCATGTCATTGGTCTTGGGGTTATTGTAACAGTCTTTTTTATTTTTATTTTTTGCAATTAAATATATGACACCCATTCCTTTATTTAAATAGTATATAGGAGCTATATAACATTTTGTGCATTCTTTGGACTTTCCAAGTTCTTAGTGAAGCACATTAGTATGTTGGGTTAATAATAAAAATAACAATGTCTTAGATTTTTAGAGTAATTTGCAGTTGCCCAAGATATTTCAGACTTGCTTGAGTTTCCCATACTTCTGTGCATGGGCATTACCATCACTGCTTTGCTGATGCAGAAGGGTGGGTTCAGAGAGGTTGGGTGACTTGTACAAAATAACTGAGGAAGCAGTACTGTGTAGTAGTTCAGAACCTGAGCTTTAAGGCCAGACTGACTGAAGACAAATCTTTACTTTGCTTCTCTCTGACCATGTGAGCTTGGCTTTACCCTTCTGAGCTCCAGTTTCCTCAACTGTAAAATGGAAATGATAATTACAGTAGGTG
Source organism: Aplodontia rufa (assembly GCA_004027875.1). Classification (NCBI taxonomy): domain Eukaryota; kingdom Metazoa; phylum Chordata; class Mammalia; order Rodentia; family Aplodontiidae; genus Aplodontia; species Aplodontia rufa. The sequence continues at coordinate 12,248 of PVKS010025414.1, forward strand.
CCTCCAGTGGTGACCATGAGGATTATATATGAAGCACTTAGCATAGTGCCCCATACAGATATGTGGAATGTAGGCATTAGCTGCTGCTATTATTATTATTATTACTTAGCACATAGTAAGTGACAGAACTATGGCATTCTTGGATGTTGTATATAACAACATTCTTTATAATGTTAAGGTAAGTTACTTCTATTTCAAGTCTCTCTAGCATTTATAACATAATGGGTGCCATATTTTGCTGAAGGCTTTTCTGCATCTATTGAATGATCATGTTGTTCTTATATTTAATTCTATTTATGTGGTGAATTACATTATTGATTTGCATGTTGAAACAATCTGGTATCCCTGGAATGAAACCTACTTCATCATGGTGTGTATCTTCTTCATGTGTTATGAATGTGGTTTGCCAATATTTTATCAAAGATTTTTGTGTGTATGTTCATCAGGAATGTTGGTATGTAGTTTTCTTTCCTTGAGGATTCACACTTTAAATTTTAAATACATCCTATAAAGCTACAGTAATCAAGATAATGAAATACTGGCATAACACTAGACATACAGGTCAATGGGAAAGAATTAATATGACAGTACAGAAATAAACCTCAACCATGGTTGACTGATTTTTTGTTTAGTTTTAGAGATGGTATTTTGTTACGTTGCCTAAGTTGGTCTTGAAATCATAATCTTCCCATCAGGATATAATTCAAAGGGGGAATGAATATCCTTTCCAACAAATGATGCTGCAACAACCGGATAGCCACATATAAAAAGAATATTCATTGTTTTATATCCCTGTCTTATATCATATTCAAAAATCAACGTAAAATGGATCAGAGACCTAAATATAAGAGCTAAAACAATAAAACTTTTGGAAGAAAACCTAGATGTAAATTTTGGAAATCTTAGAGTAAGCAATTTTTTTTTCAGATTTGATACCTAAGCATAATCATAGGAAAAAATATTAGATGAACTGGAATCATCAAAATCAGAAAGTTTTGTATATCAAGGGGCTAGAGTGGTGGCTCAGCTGTTATGGTGCTTGCCTGGCATGCACAAGGATGCAGATTTGAACCGTACACCATGTACACAATGAAGTGTTGGAGCAATGAAGACCGCATGAAAAACTAAATAAAATTAATTCTTTCTTTTCTCTCTCTCTCTTTCACTGTCCCTCACTCTCTTAAAAAAGATACCATCAAGAAAGTGAAAACAAGGGATGGAGCAGTGGCTCAGCAGTTACCACACTTGCTTGGCATGCACAAGGATGCGGGTTCGAACCGTAGCACCATGTATACAACAAAGTGTCATAGCAACAAAAGCCCCATGAAAAACTAAATAAATTTGATTTTTTCTCTCTCTCTTACTGTTCCTCTCTCTTTAAAAAAAAAAAAAGAATGTGAAAACATAATCCACAGAATTGAAGAAAAATTTTTGGAAATCATTATCTGATAAGGGACTTCTATATACAATGTATAAAGAACTCCTTCAAGTTAGTAGTAAAAAGACAACCCAATTCAAAATTGCGCAGATATTATGACTAGATATTTCCTAAAAGAAGGTTTAAAAATGGCTAATATGCAAATTAAAAGATGTTCCACATCTCAAGATTAAAGATGGTGAGTCAGGGGAAGTCTGTATTCCTGTTGCTCAGAGGGAAGGAGAGAACAGAGAAACTCAAAGGACACATTTAGCACAGCAAGTCCTGAGATCAGAGAAGCAACCTGTGCTCACCTGATCCAGAGGCTACACTGGTGCATAAGGGGTGCTCCATGTTTCCCAAGTGGCTGTGAAGATTCAAGGCAGCAGCCATGTTAAGGTGGCCACACTGCAGTTGCTTCAGGAGCCAGGAAATCTGAGCAAGTGACTACATACTGAAGGTGTATGTAGCAGAATGTGAGTAAAACAGGCACAGAAAATATTTTTTACCCAGAGGAATTCAAGTTGAAAAAGGGAAGGGGAGCCCAACTCCTTTGTATCTAGTGGCACATGTGACCAGGTAAAGTGAGTTGGGAATCTGAAAAGGCAGAAGTGACTACATTAAAGGACTAATTCTGGGAAGTCTGGTAAGGTTGTGTTCACATGCAGCAGAGGGGGTGAAAGATTTGCTCTCCTGCCACCTCACAAGTAGAATTGTTGGGAGACTCTGGAGATTCAGACTTTTAGCAGATACCAGCAAGAGCCAGCCCTCTGGGGTATGCTGAGCTACTCTCTCCTCATCAGTCACTGACCAGCAAAGCCCCTGAGGCCTCATTAGACTAAAGCCCTGTCATCTAGGCCTCCACTATAGAACCCCTCTGGTTTGTGCAGGAAAAAACTCCAACTGACAGTACCTCCCATTCCATCCTACCTAATACTGGTGAGAAGGGAAGCTGAGAAGTTTTGAACTCAACCTGGCAGCTTGGAAGTAGCATGAAAAGAGGAAAGGTTTAACAACCCTTAGCCCTTGCCACTCCTGGTCAGTAGATATCTCAAGGAGAAACGGAAAGAGAGACAATCAGGCTAGACAATGACTATCTACTTTCATTGTCCATTTTGACCACCTCAGTGGAAATAATTCCTCAAATTTTCATTAAGAATCTTTTCATCTTTTCCCTTTTCTTTTTTTTTTCTTGTGTGATTGGTTCATGGACAGTCATATACATATACATATTTGCTTCTTTTTTATTTTTATCATTTTTAAATGTAGTTATTTGTCCTCCACTTGCCTTTTGAAGGTTGGGTTTTTGAATAGTATATTTTTATTTTGTTGTGTATTGTTTTCCATTTGTCTATTTTTCTCATGCCTTCTCTTTTTCCTTTGGTAACAGCCAAATTCTATTGCTCTTTCTTTCTCTTTTCCTTTACTTTGTTACTATTTTTTCTCCTTTCTTCTAACCATCACATTCTATTCATCTTCTGCATTCTCTCTGTTCACTCTTTGAAATTGTAAGCTCTTTTCTACCTTCTTCTCACACTTTTCTGCTCAATTAGCTGTATTCTTACCAACTTTTAGTACTATTTGGCTTATGTAACTCTTGCTTCCACCACTAATGTTGTTACAATCAACACTGCTGTGAATGCCATAGTTGACACCAGTTTTTTGCTTTAATGCCAGATATAGTGGATAGTTATTCATTGCTTTCACTGAAGACATTTGCTGACCCAACCATTTCTGCTTTGTGTGTGTGTGTGTGTGTGTGTGTGGAAATTAACAGTAGTTGTCAGAGTTGGAACCACATATTCAGTTTAATCTTGTAGACTGTTTGCATTGGTTGTTGCTGTTTTTTTTTGTTTACCCCTGTTTTGTGAGGTGCTGGGAAACTATAGGGACATGAAAAGTTCACAGGTTAGAGATTTTGCTGGTGAATAAAACTTTCACTGATAGTACTTCAACTCAAACAAGAGAGGAAACAAAAATCCCAAGCCATCAACAAACACCTAAGGAGGAACAACTAGAGTGGGAACTCAGGTCCCATCCCTTGGCATCTACCCATACATCAAATTCAGAGAGAAATCTCACAACAGATAAGATAATTAGACAAAAAAGGACACATACAGAATAAGAGGCAGAAGAATCCACTTCAAATGATGTACAAGAAGAAGACCTTCAAAAATATGAGAAAACAGGCAAACAATATCCTTCCAATCCACAACACCCCCAAAAGGATCCTCATGATATCAAGGTAGATGAAAACCCAGAGAAAGGTTATGATAATCTGATTACCAAAATGTTCAAAGAATTAAAAGAAGATTTAAGGAAGGAGTTAAGAGAGCAAGTACAGGAAATGAAAGTCTACTTTAACAAAGAAATAGAAATAGTGAAAAGAAACCAAGCAGAACTCCTAGAAATGAAAGACAAGCTCAATCAAATTATAAACTCACTTGAAGGCATCAATAATAGATTAGATTCCATAGAAAATAGAAATTCACCCTTGAAAATAGAATTTTAGGCATTGAAGACAGGCTATATGATCTTGAGTACACAGATGGTAGTAAAGGGTAAAAATATAGAATATGAGTAGAATATACAAGAACTCTGGGATAACTTTAAAAGACAAAATATGAGAATCATTGGGATAGAGAACGTGGAGAGACAAACTCAAGACATAAAGAATATTTCAATGAGATAATTACAGAAAACTTTTCCTATATCAGAAATGAGACAGACATTCACATACAGTAGTCTTACAGGAGTCCAAACAGACCCAGAAAATGAGAAGTTTACCAAGATATCATAATCAAATTGCCCAACAGAAAACAAGGAAAGAATTCCACAAGAGAAAAACATCAAGTCATATTTAGAGGCAAACCAATAGGGATCACTGCTCATTTCTCAGTTTAGACCCTAAAAGCAAGGAGGGCCTTGAATGAGACATTCTAAGCCCTAAAAGAAAAAAAAAATTGTCAGCTGAGGTTACTATACCCAGGAAATTCAGCTTTAAATTCAAGGGGGAAATAAAAACATCCCACAACAAGAATAAACTAAAATCATCCCTGAACACTGAACAAGCCCTACAAAGAATACTCAAAGAGAACCTTCACACTGAGGAATGAAGAAATAATTCTCAAAGTCTACAATCATAGGAAGTTCAATAAAAAAATAATCCACTAAATGAGAATCAAGGCAAACTAGAAGACCGCAAAAAAACACAATGGCAGTAAACCACAAACACATATCCATGCTAATGCTGAATGTTAATGATCTCAACTCCTTAAGGAAAAGATATAGATTAGCAGAATGGATCAAAAAACAGAATTCAAATATAAGGTTCTTGTCAGAGACTCATCTTATTGGCAAAGAAACCCACAGGTTGAAGGTAAAAAGATGGCAATAAATAAATATATAAAGAAAGAAAGAAAGTATTCCATGTATATGGTCCAAGAAAACAAGTAGGAGTGACTGTTTTCATATCTGTCAATATCTGTCAAAGTAGATTTCAAGCAAAAATTAATCAGAAGAGACAAAGAAGTCCATTATATCCTAGAAAAGGGAACAATCCAACAAGAAGATATATAACCATAGTAAACATTTATGCCCCATATATCAATACACCCAATTACATGGAAAAATATTCCATGACATTAATTCCACATAGACCCCAACGCAATAATATGGGGGATTTCTGTACACCCTTATCACCAATAGACAGGTCATCAAAACAAAAAAAATCAATAAAGATATCTCCAATCTAAACAACAGTATAAATCAAATGGACTTAACAGACAACTATAGAATATTCTACCCCAAATAGCTGAATTTACCTTCTTCTCAGCTGCCCATGGATCTTTTCCCAAAGTAGATCATATTCTAGGCCACAAAGGAAATCTTAGCAAATACAAAAAAAATTGGTATGATCCCATGCATCCTATCAGATCATCATGGAATGAATCTAGAAATCGATAGGAAGAAAAATAACAGAAATCACTAAATATAGGTAGATTGAATAATACTGTCTTAAATGAAGAATGGATCAAAGAAGAAATGAGAATAGAAATAAGAAATTCTTAGAAACAAATGATAACAGACACAACATATTGAACTCTCTGGGACAGTAAGAAAGCATTTCTAAGAGGGAAACTTTATAGCACTGAGTACCTACATTAAAAAATTAGAGGGATCCCAAATAAATAAATTTATGTTCCACCTCAGGTCCTTAGAAAAAGAAGAACCAGCCAACCCCAAATCAGTAGAAGAGAGTAAATAATCAAGATTAGAACTGAAATTAATGATTGAGCATGAAAAACAATACAAAGAATCAATAAACCAAGAGTTGATTCTTTGAAAAGATAATAAAATTGATAAACCCTTAGCCAAACTAGTCAATTTGAGAGGAAAAAGGAAATATCACCCCAGACCCCTCTGAAATCCAGAGGATTATCAGATACTACTTTGAATACTTAATACTCCAATAAACTGGAAAATATGGAAGGCATAGACAAATTTCTAGATACATATGACCTGCCCAAATTAGGAAGATGTAGAAATCCTAAACAGACCAATATCAACTAATGAGATTGAAACAGCAATTAAAAGTCTTCCAAAAAAAGATAAGCCCAGGAACTGATGGATTCTCCACTGAGTTCACCAGACATTTATGGAAGAAACATTCTTCTTAAATTAGTCCACAAAATTGAAAGGGAGGGAACACTCCCAAATACTTTTTATGAGGCAAGAATAACCCTGATACCAAAACCACACAAAGACACATCAAGGATAGAAAACTACAAATATCCCTGATGGACATACAGGCAAAAATCCTTAATAAAATATTGGAAAACCAAATTCAAAACACATTAAGAAGATACTACACCATGATCAAGTGAGTTTCATTTCAAGGATGCAAGTTGGTTCAACATGCACAAATCAATACATGTGATTCATCATAACAGAATTAAGGGTGAAAATCACATGATCATCTCAATAGACGCCAAAAAGACCTTTGTTAAAATCCAACATTCATTCATGTTAAAAATAAAGGAGAAACTCGGGATCAAAGGAACTTACCTCAGCATTTTAAAGGTCATTTTATGAGAAACCCAAAGCCAATATCATGCTAAATGAAGAAAAGCTACAAGCATTTCCACTAAATTCATGAACAAAACAAGGCTGTCCACACTCACCACCCATATTCAATATGGTCCTCAAAACATAGCCAGAACATTCACTCAACAAAAGGAAATCAAAGGGACAGAAACTGGAAAATAAGAAGTCAAATCATCTGTGTGCTGAGAACATAATCCTATATTTAGAAGACCCAAATAACTTCACCAAAAACTTCTAGAGCTTAGAAATGAATTTAGAAAAGTAGCAGGATAAAGATCAATCCCCATAAATCAATAGCTTTCATATACTCCAACAGTGATTCAACTAAGTAAGAAATCAGGAAGACTATCCCATTCACAATAACCTCAAAAACAAAACAAACAAACAAAAAACAACTTGGGAATTTAATTAAGGAGGTAAAAGAACTCTATAATGTAAATTATAGAACACTAAAGAAAGAAATTGAAGAAGACCTTAGAAGATGAAAAGATATCCTATGTTCTGGGCTCTACAGAATTAATATTGCCAAAATGGCCATGTTACCAAAAGCACTATGCAAATTTAATGCAATTGCCATCAAAATACCAATGACATTCTTTACACAAATAGAAAAAGTCAATTCTTAAGTCCATTTGGAAGAATAAGAGACCCAGAATAGCCAAAGTAATACTACGAAAGAAAAACAAGGCAGGAGACACCATAATACCTGATCTGAAATTATACCACAGAGCTGTAGTGTCAAAAACAGTATGGTATAGGTATCAAAATGGACATGAAGACAAATGTAATAGAATAGAAAACATGGAGACAAATCCACAAACCTACAGACATCTGATATTTTATAAAGGTGGCAAAAACACATCTTGGAGAAAAAAAGATAGCCTTTCCTTTTTTTCTTTTTCTTTCTTTCTTTCTTTTTTTTTTTCAGGGCTGAGGACCAAACTAGGGGCCTTGCATGTGCTAGGCAAGCGCTCTGCCACTGAGCTAAATCCCCAACCCCCAAAGACAGCCTTTTCAATGAATGGTGCTGGGAAAATTGAGTAGCTATATGCAAAAAAAAGAAATTAGATCCTTATCTTTCACCCTGTACAAAACTCAACTCTAATTGGATCAAAGGTTTAGGAATTAGACCAGAAATGTCATAGCTGCTAGAAGAAAACATAGGGTCAATACTCCATTATATAGGAGCTGGCACTGACTTACTTAGCAAGACACTCAAAGTGCAAGAAATAAAATCAAGAATCAATAGGTGGTATACCATTAAACTAAAAGTTTCTGCACAGCTAGGGAAATTATTAAGACTATGAATAGAGGGCCTACAGAATGGGAGAAAATCTTGGCCAGATACCCCTCTGATAGGGGACTAATATCTGGAATATATAAAGAACTTAAAATACTTAACACTCCCCAAAAAAACAAACAAAAAACCCAAACAAAGCAAAACAAAAAACCCCAAAAACTCAGTCAATAAATGGGCAAAAGAACTAAACAGAAACTTCTCAACAGAAGAAACACCAAAGGCAAAAAGATGCATGAAAAAATGTTCAACATTTCTAGTAATCAGAAAAATGCAAATTAAAACTACATTAAGATTTCATCTCACTCTAATCAGAATGGCAAAGATCAAGAATATGAATAATAAATGCTGGTGGGTTTGTGGGAAGAAAGGAACACTTGTACATTTTTGGTGGGTCTACAGACTACTACAACTACTCTAGAAAGTAATATGGATATTCCTCAAAATATTAGGGATGAAACCACCATATGACCTAGCTATCCCACTCCTGTGTATTTTCTTAAAAGCTCTAAACTTGGCATACTACAGTAACACAGCCACATCAATGTTTACAGCAGCATAATTCTCAACAGCTAGATCATGGAATCAACATGATGCACATCATTAGATTAATGGATTAAGAAATGGTGATATATATATACACACTATGGAGTTCTTAGCTTTAAAAAAATGAAATCAGGTCATCTGATGGTAAATGAATGGATATAGAGAACATCATGCTAAGTAAAATTATCCAAACTAAGAAACTCAAAGGTTGAATGTTTTTTCTCATCTGTGGAAGCTAGAGTGATAAAGGAAAGGGGGATGGGAGGAAAAGATTACCTAAAGAACCATTCAAATACAAATCAAGAGAGGAGCTAAAGGAAATCTAGTAGAATAAAGAGAAGGGGAAAGGGGAAGAAAGATGGGAGGGAAAAAGAGAAAGGGCGGAAAAAAAAGTAAATTATATTTTGCAACGCTAAGATGCTAAATTGTTCCCTCACAATCAATACAAGTAGAAAAAAAATCAAAGGGAGATCAGTAGAAGAAAGGGAGCAGAGGATGGGAGGAGGTGAGGGAGAGGGGAAGTGCTAGAAAGGGATATTAGTCAAATTATATTGTTATATTGTGTGCATGTATGAATATATAACAACAAATCTCATCATTATGTACAACTATAATGCACCAATAAAAACATAGAAAAAGAAATAAAGATAATATGATCTAAAAGAACCCAAACAAACAGATGTTCAACATCATTAGCCATCATGGAAGTGCAAATAAAAACCAGAGTCAGATTCTAATAATTTAGAACAGTATAAATTTCTTTCGTGCTGGGAACTACAGCAAACTGATACTATCAGCAACTAGAAAGTTGCTTCTGCCTGTATGCTGGGACAGTTGACCTTGGGATACTGGTCACACAAGCAAAGCAAGCAAGCTAATGCTGATGATGTCATTACTTCTATAGCCTAACTTATAAAACTCCTCTCCCTGTAGCAACTGGTGGAAACCAGAGTACTGTGACAGCCTCTCCAGGCGAAGTATGGAGAGAGGAGATGCTACTTGCTCGAGAGGGACTAGAGTCATTGCATGCAGCAGAGGTATGACTGCCCAGACTGGTACCCATTGGACCTCCTGGCAAAGCACCTGTCCAGCTTGTTTCCACTGGGTTTCTGCCATAAGCATTTCTCAATAAACCCTGATATATCATCTCTGAGTGTCTTATTTAGTTTCTTGACAACCTATCCTACTGCCCTAGCACAACTGGGTGGTGGATGGTACTTTTAGCTTCTAAAATAAACTCTAAAAGACACTGATAATTTTTGTATGAAGCTTAAATTTTTGTTTTTAAAAATATTGTCATGTTTTAGAAGACAAGAATTTTTTTTTCATACAGAACTACAAAACTCCAATCTCACTAGAAACTACCACAGAACTGTATGGCTTACCATCAACTGGCAATGCTTTTGGCAACTTCTCTAGTTCCTTATCTGTGAGCTCAATACCAAGGTTTCCCAGAACATTTTTCAGATCATTAGAATCAATCTTCTCACCTTAGAAAACAGGAGATTTGGTATGTATCATTATTTCAGGTATCTGTAATTATTTTTAACGTAAAAGGTTACTTTTATGATGATTAGCAACATTCTAATTTTTGGGTTGAAGACTAGAGTAGAATGAAAATATTTCTCAACTATAGAATCAATGAATATATTAGATCAAATGTGCCTTAATAATATAAATAAGTTCTTCCTAAAACTAGTGAAAGATAAGTTCTAGAATAAAATTTCACAATTGAAAAAGACAGGAAATTAAAATTAAATTTAAAAAGATAAGAAAAATATAAAATAATAATATCTTATATAAGATAAGAAAAAATATAAGAAACTTTTGGTTTTGCAGTTCTGGGGATTGAACCCAGGGCCTTGTACATGCTAGGCAAGCACATACCACTGAACTACACCCCCAGACCCAAATATCAGAATTTGTAAGTCAAGGACTGAACACTGAGAAATATCAGGGAAAATCAAAATTTAATGCAGATAATTGAAACTTTTATAAAAACTTTTTACTTACCAGTAAAATCTTTGGCTTTTTCCATCAATGTTTCTAGAGGAATTTTCTTATCATCTATAGGAGAAGATAAAAATTACACTGAGATAAAATAGATATTTATTAGATTTTGTGTTAAAATCATGGGGATAATTATAAAAGTTGTACTTACTATGTATTGGCCACCATCTCAATTACTTTATATACTTCAGAAATATTTGTTGGACATTCTTTCTAGCTTATTATTTTATTCCTTTACACCTTTAACAAGCATCGAAATAGAAGAAAATTCTAGAGTGACATCAGCAAGACAGCCAACTACATCTACTACTGTGTCTAATGCTGTTTTACCCACAAAAATACTAAAACAATACATAATAACTATGCTTTGATTAGAGTCTTGAAGTATAACAAGGGAGCAGTGGAAACCCACTGGATTAAAGAATATCAGGTTGGCTTATCAGGTTGGCTGCAGAAGAAGGGAACCCTTTGTAACCCCATCTCTCCAGTTGGGATCAGCATGGAGCCAGGAAGGACTTCCCTCTGAAGAGAAAAGCAGAAACCCCTATTACTGCCATGGACACCTGCAGTCTTTGGAGGGATGCCCTTGGAAGATAATTCTTATGCTACCCCCTTGGTAGTTCTCATGAGACACTTGCCTTAAAAGTCTGAGATTCACCCCTCCCTCTTTTCTCTTTGCTCCAGGTTCATGATGTAATCAGTTGCTTGCTTTACATATGCAGCCACCATTGCCATATATGCCATGAGGTGATGCAGCCAAGAGGCAGCTGCTGAACCTGTGTTATGCCAATATTGGACTCTGAGCCTCCAAAACCGTGAGCCAACTAAATCCTTTTTACTTCATAAATATCCTGTGTCAGGTATTTTGTTATAGTGACAGAAAGTTGACTAATACATTCTAAATGGATAAAAAATTTGGTACACATATATAATAGAATACTACTCGGCTATTAGAGAAAACAATACTATGGCATTTGCAGCCAAATGGATGGAGATGGAAAAAATTATGCTAAGGGAAATATCTCAAACTCAGAGACTCAAGGGAAGAATGTTTTCTCTCATTTGTGGAAGCTAGAATACAATCAGAGACAGTATGATAGATGGCTAAGCTAATAATTACCTCAACATGTATGAATTTGTACATGAACAGGGGGAACCTTGCCTAGGATTCTGGGGGACATAGGGAGGAGGGTGGAAGGGGGAGGGAATAGGAAGGATATAAAGGAGACCAGAGGGAGGGAGTATGGGGGAATCAACTCAGAGGGGAACCTTCGATTTCCATGAGAAGTCCAATTAACACAGGGTAGTTTAATAGGGGGTAACATGGAACCTTGGGGAACCCAAGGGTGGAAACTATGGAATAGTATCAGCCTTGGCTTGCTTTGTTATTATACATTTGTTCTTGATTATTTGATAATGATTCCCTCCTAATTGTAAGACCATATTTAACAAATAAAAAAATATAAATGGATAAAAAACAAGATCCTCAACATAATTAAAGTTTTTCATGAAACACCTAAAACTAACAACACAGTCAATGGAGAACTGAAGCTTTCCACTAAGATCAGGTACAAGGCAGGGATTTCCACTATTATTACTAATGTTCAATATATCACTGGAAGTACTAGTAAGAGTGATCAGACAAGAAAAAGAAACAAAAAACATTTAAATTGGAAAGGGCAGAATGAAATTATCTCTATTTTCAGAAGATATGATACTACATGTAGAAAACCCCTAAATTCCCCCCACAACACTTTTAGAATTGATAGACGAACTTAGTAAGGCTGCAGGATACAAACATCAATATAAAAACAGAAGAAGTATTTATATATACAAATAATGACCTACCAGAAGAAGAAATGAAGTAACAATCTCATTTATGATAGTATAAAAAATACATAGGAACAAACTTGACTGAAGAGGTGAAAGATTTGTACATTGAAAACTATAGGGCTGGAGATATACATCTCAGTGATATAGCATTTCACTAGCATGCATATGGCCCTAGTTCTATTTCCAGCACTGCAAAACAATCAAATACAAAAGTATAAAACCTTGATGAAAGAAATTGAAAACAGAAAAAGGAAAGATTTTCTATCTTCATGGATGAGAAAAATTATTACTATTAACATGTCTAGAGGATTCCAAGATGGCAGGCTGCAGGAAGGCTGCATCTCTTTTGGCTCCATGATGGGATAAAAAAAAACTCCAGAAGAGCTGCCTTGCTGTGAGGTGCATGTAGGGGAAAATCATCACTGGAGCACAGAGCTGAAGTTGATTGGTTCATGGACATATAAACATATTTGCTGCAGTTTTTTGTTTGTTTATTGTTTTTTATTTTTTCTTTGTTTTTGATTTTTCCTCTTTTCTCTCTTTTCCCCATTTTCTGTCTTCTCTCTATACTCCCTTCACTCCCAAGCATTTTCTTCAATGTAAATGTTTATCCTTGCCATGCTTGTTGAGGGTTGGGATTTTGATCAGTACATTTAGTTTTTGGATTGTATTGTGTCCCAGTTGCAAAGTCTTCCTCTACTTCCTTCCACCCTTTCTTATGGTATCACCCAAACTAAATTAATATCTCTTTTCACCCTTCCTCTACTTTGTCACTTCTGTCTCTTCTCCATTTGTTTTTTAACCAGCAAATCCTACACTTCCTCTACTTTCTCTGTGCTCACACTCTGTTATTACAACCACCTAAGTTCCTTTTACATTCCCTTCTCTCTCAGGCATTTGTAAAGCTTATCACCTTTTAATTCTAATTAGTTCATACAATTCAACCACCCATCATTAATGCTGTGAAACCATTACCTCTGTGAATACGAACTCAGTAACTATTGTATGCTTTGAAGCCTGACATAGGTGATGGTTGAATACTATTGTTGAAGGTAACCGCTAAAACTATCATTTGTCTCATAGGTGGAATTTTACATTGTAATAGGTACAGTTGGTATTAAGTAACAATTTAATGTTTTTTATTGTAAGCATTGGTTGTTCATATTGATGGTTTCTTATTAGCTCATGAGGAGCTGGGAAACTTAGGGGACAATAACAGTTCACAGGTTAGGGATTTGGGTGCTGAACTCAATTTTCCTGACAATACACCAACTGGAGTAAGGGTTCGGACAAAACCCCCAATCTAGTGGGGAAAACCCAAAGAGGAACAACCTGAAAGAGATCTCAGGCCACACCCTCTGGTACTGACCCAGATGTCAAAGCCAGTGAAAATCTTCAGAATAAATAAGACAATTGTTCACAACAGTTCACACACATAGTAAAAATAAAAAGAATCCTCTTTAAATCAAGGAGTGAGAAGACCTTAAAAAATGAGGAAACAGGAAAACAAATCTCCCTCCAAAACTCACACTCCCCCAACAAAACAGTCCACCAATAAATAGAAGACTGGATGAAAATCAAGAGAATAGCAACAATAATATGATCACCAAAATGATCAAAGAATTAAAAGAAAATTTAAAGAAGGAAATAAGAGAACAATTAAAAAAGGACTTACAGAAGGAACTAAGCAATTACAGGAGATGAAAGAATAATTCATCAAAGAAATAAATACAGTGAAAAGAAATGTAACAAAACTCCTAGAAATGAAAGATGCAATCAAATTAAAAACTCATTTGAAGATTTCAATAACAGACTTCAATCTATAGAAAATAGAATAACAATTATTGAAGAAAGAATCTCTGACACTGAAGATAGGCAAAATGGGTGTTTTACTCACAAAAGACAGTAAAGGGAAAAACTCAAATAACATGATCAAAATATTCAAGAGTTCTGGGATGACATTAAAAGACCAAGCCTTTGAGAATCATTGGGATGGAAGAAAACACGGAGATACAAAACAAAGGTATAAAAATATATATGAGACCAGGGAGTGGACAAATGGTGGAGATCCTGGACTAGGATTGGCCTTAATGTACTTTGTCAATATTCATGTATATATGATTATGTATGTAACAACAATTCCCTCCAATATGTAAGACAATGTCAAACAAATAAAAAAATTTTAAAAAGTCCTCAATGACATGATTAAGGAAAATTTCTCTCATATTAGAAATGAGATAGATATGCACATACAAGTGGCATTCAGGATGCCACGTAGACCTGACCAATTGAGAAATTCATCAAGACACATCACACTTAAAATGTTTAACAGAGAAAACAAGAAAGAATATTAAAAGCTGAAAGAGAGAAGCATCAAGTCACATTTAGAGGAAAATCAATAAGAATAATGTTAGATTTCTCACTTCAGACTCTAAATCCCAAACCTAACAGAAGACAAGAAATAACTAAGATCAGAGCTGAAATCAATGAAATTAAAAATAAAAACAATACAAAGAACCAACAAAACAAATAGTTGATTCTTTGAAAAAATAAGTAAAATTTATTAAACTCTGGCCAACCTCACCAAAAGAAAGAATGAAAAGAAATAAATCAATAAAATTTGAGATGAAAATGGTGAAATCACCACAGATCCCTCTGAAATACAGAGGAATATCAGAACCTATGTAAAGAACTTCTACTCCAAAAAGCTGGGTAATCTGGAAGACATGGACAAGTTCCTTTTTTTTTTTTTAAAGAGAGAGGAGCAGTGAGAGAGAGAGAGAGAGAATCAATTTTATTTAATTTTTCATGTGATTTTGTTGCTCCAACACTTCATTGTGTACATGGTTCCGGGGTTCAAACTCACATCTTCGTGCATGTCAGGTAAGTGCGATAACTGCTGAGCCACCACTCCAGCCCCATGGACAAGTTTCTTAACACATACAACATGTCCAAATTGGCACAAGAAGATATAGGAACCGTAAACATATCAATTTCAATTAATGATTTTGAGTCAGCAATTAAAAGTTTATCTAAAAAGAAAAGCCCTGGTCCTGATGGATTCTCAACTGAGTTCTACCAGACCTTTACAGTAGAATTAACACCTCTCTTTATAAAGTTATTCCAGAAATTGAAAGGTATGGAACACTCCCAAACACTTTTTGTGAAGCAAACGTAACCCTGATACTGAAACTCAACAAAGACATATCAGGGGAAGAAAACTACAGAACAATATCCCTGATGAACATAGACACAAAAATCCTTAATAAAATATTAGCCAACAATATTCAAAAATACATCAAAAAGATAATACACCATGACCAAGTGGGTTTCATTCCAGGGATGCGAGGATGGTTCAACATATACAAATCAATGGTACATCACTTAAATATCAGCAAGAACACAAGCCACATGATCATCTCAATAGATGCAGAAAAGGCCTTTGACAAAATCCAATATGCATTCATGTTTAAAACACTGGAGAAGTTTAGGGATCAAAGGTTGTTACCTCAACATTGTAAAGGCCATTATGAAAAATCCAAAACCAGCACTTTACGAAATGGAGAAAAATTGAAACCATTCCATTAAACTCAGAAACAAGACAAGGTTGTCCACTCTCATCATTGTAATTCAATATATTTCTTGAAACACTAGCCAAAGCAGTCAAGCAAGAGAAGGAAATCAAAGGGAAACAAATAGGTAAAGAAGAAGTCAAACTATTTCTATTTGCTGATGATATGATCCTGTACCTAGAAGACCCAAAAAACTCCACCAAAAAACTGCTAGAGCTTATCAATGAATTTGGCAAAGTAGCAGGATATAAGATCAATACCTATAAATCAACAGTTTTTCTATACTCCAACAGTAACTTAACCAAGGATAACATCAGGAAAACCATCCCATTCTCACTAACCTCAAATAAACAAAAAAAATACTGGGGATTAATCTAACCAGGGAAGAAAAAGACCGCTACTAGAAAAATTATAGAACTTTGAAGAAAGAAATAGAAGACCTGAGAAGAAGGAAAGACATCCCATGTTCTTGGATACATGTTCTTGGAGTTAATACAGTCAAGACGGCCATTCTGCCAAAAGCATTATACAGAGTCTGCAATTCCCATCAAATTGAGAGAAGGAGAGAGTGACAGAGAAAGAAAAAGAGAAGCGATTTTAATTTATTTTTCTATCTGGCCTTTGTTTCTGACACCTAATTGTGTATGTGGTACTGGGTTTTGAACCCACATCCTTGCACATGCCAGGCAAGTGCTCCAACCACTAAGCCACTGCTCCAGCCCCTTAAAACCAATTTTTAACAAAGGAACTAAGAGGACACAATTGGGAATGGACAGTCTCTTCAAAAAAAGGTGCTGGAAAAATGAATTTCTCTATGCAAAAGAATAATATCAAAGACCTTATTTTAGCTATATGCAAAAATTAACTCAAAGTGGATTAAATATCTAAATATATGACCTAAAACCATAAAACTACTAGAGAAGAACATAGGAGGAAACCTCCTTTATTGTCCTTGGTAACAATATTTTGGATAGCATACCAATAGCTTATGGTACAACAACAACAACAAATAAAGGAGACTAGACACCCTCCTAGGAACCCTGTCAGAGCTGACCCCAGGAGCCTCTGAGTGGCGACTGAGGCCTCAGGTCCATGGCCTACAGTTGCAGAGGGCACTCCCACGGAGGAACCCAACTGGGACTGAACCCAGCAGCCTCTGTGCTGTGGAACCAGTCCTCAGGACCTGGGCCTTCAGGTATGGTAACCTCCCAGTCCCAAACTTCCCAGCTGCCCCACAAATAGCCACCTAGATGCAGATCATTCATGCCAGGTTACAATACATTGGGCCCATACCCACTGCCAAAGAACACAGGTCCTGTTGCTGTGTGCAGGGGCCTCATTCGGGTCAAATACAAGACACCAGGGTCCACCAAAGCACCTCAGCTGCTGAGCATATACAAACAAGCAGAATGTAGCCCACCCAAAACAGAGTTTGAATCAATGCTCTGGAGCCTATCCATAAAGCATAGTCAAACAAGGTTCCAGGCTGAAGCAGCTTTCTGGAAGAAAGTGGTCATCAGAGGGGTGGTGTCTGACCTGACCCTTGGACCTGCAAAGAAGTACCTCCAGACTGCCTACCTTCAAAACAGGAAAACTCTATTCAAATATCCAGAATAAGATTATTGAAAGGAGGAATCAAATTAGAAAAGGTTCACCTCAAGTCCACAATTTCCCAGCCAAGGAACACACAGATAGGGAGAGAGATGAGAACCTAGAAATAATTATCAATAATCTGATTATTGAAAGGAGCAATGACCTAAAAGAAGAATTAATGAAGGGGACTAAGTAAGAAAACCTAAGAGATGAAAAACTCTATTATCAAAGAAATAGACATACTGAAAAAGGAAGTAACAGAGCTAAAATCTTCTGTCAATCCCATC